>NJDD01001628.1:25057-51247 GCA_002245505.1 Calephelis nemesis
CTATTCGCCACCATTTGCCACCGTTCGCCACCACTCGCCACCATCCGCCTCCGCCACCGCTAACACAACGGTAGGTCATCCCATTTGTACGTCGATGGAGCGCTACGAGCGACGTCTCCAATTGCGGTTGCACATACGAAACTGACAGCCTACCATCTCAAGGGGTTCGCCACTGGCATTATGCTATCAACTGGTACAGGTCGTCCAAACAAGTCGAGAAAAATTTTCAAACTTATTCAGAGATAATGTTTACGAATTAATATACATGTGCGTAAACACATTGGAGGAGGGCTTAGTTTCAAACCAGACGATCTTGGGGAGCGAAACAAAAACGCTTTGCTATCATCTGTCAAGCTTGGACATTCCACCAGCTGATCTTAGTCGAGATTGGACGTACTTGCCAATGGATATTGAAACAAACGCTTTCATGTTTATTGTGAACATGTCACTTGAATATAACATATGAAAAAATCTAGGTAACTCAGTTATGGCCTAAATCATACGGACAAGACATATCACATAATTTAAAAAAAAATTGACCCACATCTTACGATGGAATCAGACACCTCATTACTAAGATCTTTATTTAAGATTTATTGTCGCCATCACATTTCATTAATTCATCCTTTACAATTACTGATATATATGTATCATTCACAAAATCATTATCATTCATTCATTCATTCAATCATTAATGTCGTACAAGTTTCAATAATAAACAGACACGAGTTAAGAACTTTAAATAAAAACCTATGCTATTTATAGTAAGTGTGCTCTTTTCGGTAAGGTCAGCAAGGAATATACGAGTATGGTACTCCTAGTGTTACAGATGTGACCACTTGCCGTTTGCTTCATCTTCTTCAAAAAGTAATTCATAAAGTAAATCACAATTAATCATTATCATTAAAATATTGTCATTGTCATTTACCAAATTTTCACACATCACAATTCACACAGCTAAACTGTGTAGGTTTTGTTCATTAAAATTTAGGGTTATCATTCATTCCATACATTCATTCAATCATTTCACGTCAAATATATTAAATCATGCATTAAACAATTCACTTCGTTTTAAATCATATTTAATCGTTCATTTTATATATGTTATAAATTCTAAATAAGGGGTTAAATGAAAGTGGTCATCTGGTTCTATTTTAAAGTTCGTCTAATGTGAGAATTGATCGCAACCGGTGTACGTAGAACACAATGTTACACCATGAGAATGATGATGTCCGTATTTTATATTATTTGAAATGTAATTGTAGCTAACTGTTAATTTTATTTAATTGTTAGTACACTCTGATAAATGTTTGAAGTGCGTTTGAAGGGACTCTGAATAAGCTTGATAACATAGAGGCTTAAGTTTATCAAAGGACGATAGTTAATTAATAGTTAATTATTAGTTAGCCATCTATTAGTTTACTTTCTTTTTTGATTAGAATTAGTTTTCAGACAACTTTTTAACATGTTTTAATTTTTGTCAACTAACAATTAAATAAATATTGGTTGGCTAATATTAACTTATAGTGACTGATAAAAATGAGCCATGTCAAAAATACCAATGATTTGTCACATAAACGGTATTTATATTGAAAATTATCATTTTTAACAGTAATTGAAATAAAGATCGTGATATGTTGAATAACCCATATTAAGTTCCCGTACCATAAATATAAAATTCCAAGCAATAATCTAGATATAGAATAACAAACTAACTAATGTAACCTAAGCAATATAAGCCAACACACGCAATGTTCATCTTATCATAATAGGTACAAATTAATAAAATTATTTAAAAAAATTAATAGAAATTTAAATCCTAATATAATTTTTGACGATACCCGCAAATTAAAGTATAGACAGAAATATCAAACTGTGGTAAATACCAGATATGAAATAATCAATGTGATATGTACCTCATTCGTTGTTTAGGCAAGGAAACAAGTATGGTAATGAATCTAATAGTATGTGATTGGTGTTAGGTGTGCGTTATTTTGTTACCTAATTAGCACCGTACAAATTTGCCTTAACTCTGCAACCGTTAAGATGTTTAGCTCCGAATGAATCCTAAAGTCAATGATAATTTTAATAATTAAATTTCAAGATCAAATTGTTATTCAGACTACCCAGTATGAATAACTTTGCTAACACCTAAACATTGTAATAATAACATTTAAAGTACGTACGCTAAATTGGTCAGCCACATTTTATACCTGTGAAAATGGTACGTATTAACTAAAGTGTTGATAAAATCTTTACCATCGGAAAGTCTCATGAAATTGTAAAACTAAGTGATCTTACTGCATTAGGATAGAAACTGGGCCAAACTCTTTAAAGATGGGTTTTGCGACAGTGTATTGTCATTATACAGTAAAATCTCTTTTAAATGTCAAGTATCGTTGTGGTAATGCTTAAGAAGCACAATTCTGAACATTTTACATGATGGAATCGTCACTAATCATGGCCTATTTATGATGTTTTGCTAAAACGTGGGATAATATTTAATAATCCAAGAAGTAAGCGCATTTCTTATTTTAATTTATTCTCGGATTATTAAATATTATGTAAGGAGGTTCGCAGTTCTTAACCTTCTGATAACAAACATTCACAAGAAACATTCGGGTCAGGGAAAGACTGAAAATAGAAAATATAGTAATGCCTTTCCCTTACTATTTTTATTTTGATTTATATGTTGACCTTCGTCATACAACGTGTAAAGATAAGTACACGTCGTTTAGCACATTTGATATAAAACATATGAATATCTCTTAGGATGTATAATATATATCGTGACAGGATCTTATACTTAGCAAGGCTCAATATAAAATTAATATACTGGTGTCTTCGTTTCACCATACTTTTTTTCTAGGAATGATGTGTACCTTTCGTCACCCGCAAATAGAAGGTTAAGAACTACGTCGGGGCTCAAGTAGCTCTGTTGTGGGCTAATGGTTGAGACTGTGGGGAGTGTTGACGTCTTAGGGCCAATATTAATAATATATCTAAGATAAGAGATAGAGTAACCAGGCAACCACTGTTATTTTTAAATTAATAAAAATATCTTAGCAAAAAAACTACTAAGTCTATCTCTATCTGTAGATATGTTATGAATATTGGCCGTTAATCGCTAGTTGTAGAAGTATATCATTATTTTTAATGTCTAACGCAACAGTATTTTAGGATGAAATAATCTAAATTTAAGTTTTTCTCATAATCACCACGCTATAGACTGTAACGTAATGTTAATTTTGTAATATATATATCTCAATTGGGTCGTAGTCGGCGTCTGGGGTGTTTGTGATTGACACGAGTGAAGTCCGTGGATGCTTTTATCCGATATTTTCTAATAAAACACATTTATCGTGTTTAAAATTTGCCTTTCGTTCAGACATGCGATTGTCCTGAATTTTATATTTTGTTCTCTATCATGTTACGTATTACATAAAAAGAAATGTGATTATATATAAACAACTGTCTTATCACCATATTAGCATGAAAGGAATAAACAAAAATCCTATTCGTGTCGCATGTGTGAACGCGTGGTAAGATGAGCTGATCTTGTTTATTATAATTTCTTATAGCCAATCATTGGTAGTTATTTTGTTGTGCACTCACTAAACTAATTTTAAGTTATTGCTGTCTTCTTTCAATGAAAGTAACAGATAGAGAGGAAAAACTTTTAGTGCTGTCAAATTAGACCGTACACGTCATTTCTAAAGGCGTTTAATCTATCACTTGGAAAACGTTGATTAAAAACTTCTCAATTTGACATGTTGGGACTAATCTGACATGTTTAAAACGTTCCATCTCTTTTGTTTTTGTTTCATGTGAAAGAGATAACATGCATCTAAAATAAGTTTAGTTTGTGAACAGCAGAATTACCAACATTGTCAACTTCACAGTCCTGGGATTGGCTTAAATTATTAATAACAGTTAATCATATTATGAAAGTATGTTGCAATTATCTAACTTCCCTATGCCTTAAGATTTTATGCAATTGAAGAGTATTTACTAATTTGTTTTAATATACCTAGTTTTAATTACTTTGCTTTATTAATTGATCTCAATGCGTAATTAATTAATTCACGGTAAGTTAACATCGGAAGTGCCTGTGTATTTGTAGTTCGGCTGACAATGTTATCCTAGAAAATAAAGTGTGTGACTGCCTATATAGCGTTTTTATATATTTTTCTTATTGGTAGTTTGGGCGCCGAGCCGCTATGTGTTGGACACAAGCTTCTGTGATGTTTTGCTCTAGTTAATGATATTAAACTGCTCGGTAAGGCTGCGTCCACACTGTGGCTGGAGTCAGGAAGTTATTAAGTTTAACTAGTCTGAATCGAATTTCTAAGTGAGCATTAAGTAGTTTCTAAAAACAATAATCAAAACGAGATAAACGTATGTTTCATTAAATATTGGAAGAAAGTTTACTTATGTACAGTTTATAGAAGAAAATCTACATCGAAATTTGTAACTACAAACTGTACTTCTTCCACATTGTGGCCTGCTCACTTAGGACTATATTTCATACTTGTCAGGAAAATAGTGACATCCAATTAGAAACGTCTAGAATTAATATTTGTGTGCGATTGGTTGGAGACGATGACGTCACTATTCTCTTTACATGAGTGCGATGTAGTTTAAAAGGATCACAACTTCACAATAAGTTACTTCCAGTTCAAAATATAAAGATAAACGGCAGCTTATAAGCCGGGGATTTTCCGAGCAACATAGTTAAGACCTAGTCACACCAATGGGTCATAGCAAATGAAATATTGATTATTAATATCTATGCATTAAAAATGTATTCTATAATATGATAACATACATTAAATTTTCATATCAATAATTACTGTTTTACATTTCTTAATGAATTGTTTGGAATTTAATAGCATTTGAAAACTGTGTTTTAGACGAAAATAATTTTATTAGCTAATAAAATTTAATATGAATAATCTTTATATTATGCTGCCTTTGTGGATGTAGAAGCACAATTTTGATACAATAATTTCAAAACCATAGTAGTTAGTGATATCAATTTACCAGTCATTTTTAAACATGTAATTGATAGATGGAAAAAAGAGTGCGTCAAGAATTGAACGGAGAAATTATTTTATATATCCATCACTCTTACAGCGTTAATGTCTGATATTATTGTATATAATAAGAGACGATATATCTTGTAATTGCAGAGCTGGTGACTTATTTACTGTTGATATTTAAAAGCGGTCATGCTCACATTTAAAAATATAAATGTCATAAAAGAATGTAAAAAAAATTGCTCAGTAGTAGTGGTTAAAATACTGACAGTAATGGGTCACTATCTCTTGGTCTATTGCTTGATCAGCGGGTCGTTGCTTGCCTGCTTATTTGTATGTTACTAACGCTACGGATAAGGGGATTAGGTGTAAGTAAAAGCTTGTTTCTTGCTGAATATGTGAAAATCTGACCAATTTAACTTTGGTAGTAGCCTTTTAGACTTGAATCGAGAAGAATCATGTAAAGCGACGCCAAGGTATAGCTTTTGGATAGTTCAAAATATATATTTTTGTTTGTTTTACATAATAATCTTAGTCTCTCGTACGTACGATGTTATAATATGCGTTGATTTAATATTTTATGTGCTTTAGTTCGTATGGTATTATATGAAATTGCTGTTTGAAGTGCAGGCAACTTTTGTAGTTTCATTGTCGTATTAATAAAGTCATAAAAACAATAAATTATGTGTATTTATTTGTTGTCATATGCCGAGGTGAAGCCACGAAATAGTTTGTATGAATATGCGATACTCGTATGCGAATAGTGTACTTAAACACCAATGTTTTCTGAAAAAAAATGATCGTCTAAAAACGCAAACAAGCAGTTTTTTTAGATGGTAAGAAATACACGTCTATGGATATTGTATGTTAATAGATTTAATATACGAAATTTAAGTATATGTTTATGGCATTTTACCCAATGTTAATCCGAGTAGTAGAATAGAACTTCTGCCTCTGCCAGGCAGCTCGTAAGAGGCGGGCACAGGTTAAAATATAGGTCAGTACTAACAAGACCAGTCTTGTATTGTACCTTGCCTATACATGCCATCATAGTCTTGTTTCGGCCCGGAGAGTAGTGCCCAGTAATACCCCAGCCACAGGATAGTATATAGGCCACGGTTATCTCTTACCATCGGGAGACGTGAGTTCCTTTGCTGACCTTTCACATAAAAAAATGAGCTTTGTGTTTATGTATTCTTATTTCTATGGTTTATAGTGAGTTTCCAATCCGAGGCGAGGATTTTAAACCCGGTGCTATATTTACTGGATATCCTATAATTGAAACCTAAGCACAATATCAAGAAGTACAAGTACGATCTACTTTCTTATTGTCCTATCACCACAATTTGTATGTTTTTCTGTCGAGTAGATTCTATTCGATGATTGATACGGTATCGAATATCATGTTCAAGATCCGTGCCGGCTACTGTAACTTAATTGACGTGATGGAACAATCGTACGCAACTGTTTGTTTCATGCATTTTTAAATAGTATAGTGCTACCAATTTATCTGTTAAGTACCTAGTGGAAATAGAAACTAAACCGTTATTATAAAACACGTTATTTCTAAAGTGTGCGCATAGAACATAAAACTCTTAAAAGTACATTTGTTAGTTTATTGAGCAGAGCCATACCATGAGTTAGTATAGATTACGTTTGGTAAATTACGTGTCGAAATCAATGATGCTTTATTGGTCTAATCTCGTCTGGATTAGTATCACCACCTTACCTTCTCCTCTCGCCATAACGTCAATGCTTTCTGTTGACGTGTTACGTTTCGAAGGGTACCGAACATCCCGGCCTCAGGTTGGCAACGCACCATTACCGTATTTGGTGTCTCTAGGCGGCATCAATTTCTTACTATCAGGAAATCCGTCTGCTTGTTTGCCTTCCATTATCCTATAAAAAAACACACTTAAATATCACACAAGAAATGATATTGGGCGGCGATGTGCACGATTTCGGCAAGTATTTTAAAATATTTATGTTTAGGGTTCCACAAAGCTGGACACGTTTCATATAATAAGAGAATAAATTCCTTTAGGTCATTATTTCCTGACATGAAATATCTTGATGCGCTTGCATTTTAATATTATTGAAGCCATGCCCTCTGAGTATCGTGGATTTCAAGATTTCCGGAAATCTCGTGATATTATCACGATACTGTGATACAGAGTATTACACAGTCAATGTTATGTAGGTATCGTGATATTATTGATAATGTAATACTACCCAATAGCGCACATCTATGAGTAGAGCAAAAAGAATAGAGAGGCGACTCGACATTAAAATCGTTAAGTATGGAAAGTGGTGCCTCTAGTAGTTGTCACACGAAACTTTAGCGTTAAAATGTCATTAGTGCTCTAGTCACAATAATGATAGGTCGCATCGGGGAGTGCGTGTGGGGTGTCTCGCGGAATTTCGTCGAGGAAAATCTGCACCATTGCGCCCTGGCACAGTGAGGGTTACTCCTTACAAAATGTATGAAAGCGATCTAGGCTATGCTCCCCGTCCCGGCCCGTCCAAATCTGCGCTATCCTTTACTAACCTTAAATTATTTATGCATACAAATTAATAAATAATCCCATTTTAGGAATAAAAATAGATATTAATGACCCTTTAAAAAGCAGTCAATTACAAAACGTTGAACGCAATCAGTCGAAGAATGTACATTCTGAAATAATAACTCTGTTTACCAATGTACGAGAAAAATAAATACAGAAAAAAGCCACAGAACAAAAACATTAGACATTCTAGTATGTATACAATTTAAACCTTCATTAAAAACTGTTCCCGCAATTCAAAAAACTAAAAAATACTATAAAATTATAAATAACAATTACAGATTTCTTAGTTGCAGCTAAGTATTTCAAGGAAAAAATTTTGGAATCTAACTTTGATAACGACTTAGCATACACATTAAGCCTCTTGTTAAAGAGTATTTATATTCTTATACCAAATGTTGATACTACGTATGTAATGCCTAAATTGACGTGAAGTGAAAAAGACAACGACGTATTTGTCTCTGCTCATTTTGACGTCGATTTAAAGTGACACCACGACAGTTCTCATGCTTGCCAAGAACACCATAATTTGTGTTAATTAAAGTTTATAGAGATGTACTATTACAATTGTGGATATTTTATTTGATGGTCCTAGAAAAGAATATTTGAACAAGGTTTGAATGGGTACTAATGGCATTGCAAATATCAATCACAGTCTATCGTAATAAGATTTTTTAAGTTCTTGCTTTAAAGTAAATTAAGTTGCTTGAATGTAATCTGATCACATTTTTTCTGTAATGATGGTGAATTTTGTAACAAAACATAAAGAGTTAACTTATATAAATATAAACGTATTTGTACACTACAATATAAAAAAATGTGTTGGTGAAAAGTATATAAATATTCTTTCTTTCGTTTCGTTACATTTCCCTATTTATAAGCCAATTACTGAATTGAGCTCTAAGTACTTATGTAGGTTGACAGAAACAATTCCAACTAGCAGGTAAAAATTATTCTTATCTATTTACCTTAACATAATTATCGATCATCGCAAATAAATCATGTACCGATATCGATACTCTATTTTTTCTGGATAGCCTTAGTAATATCAGAATAGCAGCCATATTTTGTAGTAAATGGCAAGTTTTTATTCGTAAGTACCTACCTACCTATTTCATGTCCTTGTAGAAGTCAAAGGGCGTGTTCGGCCGAATTAAGTA
The DNA here is from genome assembly GCA_002245505.1 of Calephelis nemesis. Classification (NCBI taxonomy): domain Eukaryota; kingdom Metazoa; phylum Arthropoda; class Insecta; order Lepidoptera; family Riodinidae; genus Calephelis; species Calephelis nemesis. Next base: position 33,821 of record NJDD01001628.1, read on the forward strand.
CTTACTAAACTTAGAAAATTAAAGTCTTACAAGCTGACTGTAGCGCTTTTCGGCGAGGACAGACTTACTGGCTTGACATAACACAAAACACCGGTTTATGTCATATCCCGTACATAAACAATAAGCAAAATGGCGTCGTATATTAAGCCATACTTACTGCGTTAGCACTTATTTTTTGTCCCGGCCGAAAATTTTGTAAGCATAGTAAGTGACTTACTAAATTTAGTAAGTACTTACTTCGGCCGAACACGCCCAATGAGGAAAATTGGGCGTGTTCGGCCGAAGTAAGTTAAAATTAAAAAAGGAATTAGAAAAAATAATTAAAAAAGGAAAAAGTCAGGGTGACAGCTGACAGGCGACAGCAGTCAATTATCATTTCAGTTGTCACACTTGTCAGTCTTTTAAAAATGGCTTCGTGGTGTTGTAGATTGTTTGGATTCACATTCCGCACGTGATATTTTACTTAATTCTTTAATGTAATACTTTTTACTGTTATACTTTCCAAACAAGAATTCAGGTACTAGATTATTTTGTCATAAAATATGGATAATAAGGAAAATAAACGTAAACGAGAGATAAATAGTGAGGATTATGAAAAAAATCGGTCTAAAAAGCGTCGTTCTAGATCGAAAACACCAAAGGAGAGAGAAGATAGAAACTCTAGACGTAGACGTCGGGATTCTAGGTCACCAAATGACGAAGCAAATCGAGAAAAACGTAGAAATGACACTCCAAAAGAAATTGATACCAAACGTGAAGCCCCCATAAGGAAAACTAAAGAGACTGACATGCTGAACACCAGAACTGGAGGAGCTTATATTCCACCTGCGCGGCTCCGGATGATGCAGGCTCAAATAACCGACAAATCGTCAATCGCATATCAGAGGCTGGCATGGGAAGCTTTAAAGAAATCCATTCACGGGCATATAAATAAGATTAACGTTGGTAACATTGGCATTATTATAAAGGAATTGTTAAAAGAAAACATTGTTCGTGGTCGTGGTTTGCTATGCCGTTCAGTTATACAAGCTCAAGCAGCTTCTCCAACTTTTACTAATGTTTATGCAGCACTAGTAGCTGCTGTGAACTCTCGGTTCCCAAATATTGGTGAATTGTTGCTGAAACGTTTAGTCATACAATTTAAACGAGGGTTTAAGAGAAATGACAAACCTACCTGTATTTCATCAGTGTCTTTTGTTGCTCACCTCGTTAATCAAAAGGTGGCTCATGAGATCCTGGCACTGGAAATACTCACTTTACTTGTAGAATCACCTACAGATGATTCTGTAGAGGTGGCAATAGCATTTCTAAAAGAATGTGGTCAAAAACTAACTGAGGTATCATCGAAAGGTGTTAATGCTATATTTGAAATGTTAAGGAACATTTTACATGAAGGCCAGTTGGATAAGCGTGTACAGTATATGATTGAGGTGATGTTTCAAGTATGGAAAGATGGTTTCAAAGACCACCCAGCTGTGATTGAAGAACTGGAACTGGTACCAGAAGAGGAACAGTTTACACATTTGCTGACATTAGATGATGCAACTAATGCACAGGACATACTTAGTAAGTGCCTTTTTTTCTATACTTATATTTAGATTAGATATTAGTGCCTAATATGCTAAACCTTACAAGTTATCTGTGTCTTCTCAAAACAAAGTACAAAAGAGATAAATCACATTTATTGTTGGATGACAAGTAACATTACATCAGACCTCTAGACAATGCTATATATTATATGGTCTAATCTTTGCAAATTTCTTTGTACTTACTAATTTGAAGTGACTTCAAATGTTCTATCTTTTTTGTTTTCATTTGATTAAAAGAAAATAATAATATTTGGGAGAAATTATTGTAATTGATATAAGTTTTATTTAAATGAAGCACACTTTGCTTCAACTTCTTCAATAAGCTCATTTTGTACATTTTATATCATGACTATGTATGCTTTTGGAAAGGTATCTGCTAGAAGATAAATAATGCTTAGTGGTATGTTAAGTACATGGGAATAATTATTATCAATTTGTCTCTACCTCTGAAGCACATAAGATAATTGAATTGTCCCTTTTTCAACTAGCTAAAAAACAGACAGAAAAGATGAAATGACATTGCACAAGAATTATTAGAGTCAGAAACTAGCAGTTGGAAAAATTGGGTTTTTGTAGTGATTCTTGAGTTAAATTCAGTCCAATTATGTAAACAAACACCACTTGATAGAAAAACAACAAAGCTTTACATTAATCTTACACACTTAACTAATGTTATGGGTTTTATGTATTTATAACTTAATTATGGTATGTTTAACAATGAGAACTATTTTGAATTTATCAATTTAAGACATAAAAGAAGAATTGTCATTTGTGACTCAGACCTGGCATCCTAAGTTTTGTTCTAAGTTATTTTTTTTATTTTAATATAAGAGAAATATACTATATTCCAAATCAGTACCTAACAGTAAATATCCACTTTTGATTTTTTATGAGTCATACTAAAAAAATTGTCAATATATTACTTTCAAAACTCTAAGATAAAATAAATGGGATTATCTAGATGATGTTAAGATGGCACTTGTAAACATCTATTATTAAATATGTAAACTTACAACATAATATGATAAACATATCTATATATATATAAAAATCAATTGCTGTTCGTTAGTCTCACTAAAACTCGAGAATGGCGAACCGATTTCGCTAATTTTGGTTCTGAATTATTTGTTGAAGTCCAGGAAAGGTTTAAAAGATAAGAAAAAGCAAAAAATCTTGCGAGAAAACTAAGAAAAACAACATTATACATTTTCCCATACAAACTGAACAGGTGGAACGCTGGGACAGCTAGTATAAATAAAAAATAAAATAAAATAGCCTTTTATTCAGACGATTCACAAACATTTTACAATTAAGCTAGCTATCCAGTGACAATTTTTTTTTTAGTTCATAAGTTGATTAAATTATTATTACTATTATTATTTCATACATTACACTTGATAGATAATACATCAATTCAGTTATTTATTCTTATGCAATACATTTACAACACATTTCCTAATTTTAATAAAATTAAATGTTAACATAATTTAATTAAAATTAATAAAGAAAAGAAAAAATAATAATAATCATAATAACAATAATAAAAATATAATAAATAAATATAAACTATAATATTTGGACATGTCTATAAATTTCACTACCATTTTTTTTATTATTAATTTTATATATTATTAGCAATCATTAAATTAATTACATTGACTATTTCTATGTTATTATTTTTTTTTTAGTTTTCATTTTTATAAATGATGCTATTTATTATATTTCTTGTGTTATTTGATTATTTTTTCTTTTTCTTTGGTTTTGACAACACTGGTTATAATATTTATATGTCGTAGTCTGTGTGCCTACTGGCAAAGGCCTCCTCCAACCTTGATCTATCCACTGCTAGTCTTGTCCAAGTCTTTCCAGCTGTTTCCACAATTTCATCGACCCATCTTTTGAACTGTTGTCCCAGCTTTCTTTTTATGTTTCTGGAATACCACACTGTGGCCAAACGGCACTCTTATCATGTGACCTATCCAACTCCATTTTAACTTTTTAATTTTTACCGTAATGTCGCATATCTGTGTCTGTTTCCTAAGATCTTCGATTCTTTTCTTATCAATTCTTTTAACACCAACCATACTTCTTTCCATTGAGTGCTGGCATACTGATATACATTATATTTTCATAAATGTACAAACTAGGGACCGTCATAATATTAATTTCCTTAAAAATCTGCCTCAGAGACATTCTACTGCCCATATTGGATATTGCCCGTATAGCTTGTTTCTGCAAAATAAAAACTGTACTAACATCTGCATCTCTGCCCCACAGTGAAATACCGTAAGACAGATGATAGTGAAAATTACTGAAGGAAACAAGTCTTGCAGTTTTCTTGTCGGTTATCTGTCTAATTTTCCTTATGACATAAGTTGCTGAGAGAAGTTTTTTGGTTAGATTTACTATTTGGGAGCTCCACTGCAGTTTGGAGTCTATTGAATGGCCGAGAAAAGTCGTTTCATTTACTAAATCTATCACCTCATTCTTCAACTTTATTATATTGCCTTGAATTGGTCTTACATTTGAAAGAACGAATTTGACACATTTGGTTTTACTCGTATTTAATACCAAGTTAGTTGCGTTAAACCAATTACAGACTAAAGAAAGTGCGCTATTTACTTCGTCATAATCTGGGTCGAGTCTATTTACCTTAAAAATTAAGGATGTATCATCCGCAAATAGCACAATATCACACAAACTCTGGACAGTTGGTAGTAAATCATTGATGTAAATCAAGAAAGGAAGTGGCCCCAAAATAGTTCCCTGTGGAACACCCAAATGCAAAAATGAGCCTTTAGACTGTGTGCCATTAATTTTAACTTAGATTTTAAATATGATTTAATTAGTTCTAAGGCTTTGCCTTTAACACCATTCTGTGTCAGTTTCACAACAAGGTCTCGTGATCAACACAATCAAACGCCTTTGGGAGATCACAAAAAACAGCTATGGCATCATATGACGGCTCCCACTCTCTCATAATCTCTTTTGTGCCAGCAACTTAGGTTGATCGACCTTTAGTAAACCCATACTGCTTGTCACAAAATAATTTATTAGCATTGAAGTAAGCTATGGTCAAAACTATCCTGGTGTCAACCCCTAATAATATACAATGATTATGATGTGTGCATAACTTCCCAGAGTCCTTTTACCATGGTAGCACATGAATAAAATAATGAGATAGCACAATTGGTTTCTGATACCCATTTTGAAGCAGGTAAAACCAAGATCTTAAAACATTAATAGCATTATAATTGTAAAACATGAAACAAGCAAAGGCACAAATATTCTTTTGGATATAGGATATAGTGGAATACTATATTCTACTGCCAATATTGTAAAATGTTTGTGAATCGTCTAAATAAAAGGCTATTGATTAACACAAAATAAAATGAGTCTTTTTAAAAATTAAAAATAATGAAATTAGTTTTAAGTAATTGATTATAAGGAATAGTTATGAGTGAAGTTAATAAAGTACAATTTTATGATGTGATGTTCTGGTAACACAACAATATTTATTTGAATATTGTTACAAAACATTGACATTTATTGGAGATTATTTGTTGTCATTTGTTTGGCTGCCTTGCCGGACATAACAAATGTTCATCGTATATTATGAGTCCTAAACTGTTAGGATTTCTAACTTTGTTTGGCTTTGCTACTGGACTTGTGTTTACTCAGTGATTTGGATTTTGTTTTTCTCTGGATTAACAATAATTTTGCTACTCTTTAAGTTGCTTTAACTGAAATATTAGGATCAGAACTTAGTGACAAATTCTTAGAAACTGATGAATTAACTATACTGGCTTTATATAGCTTGTTGCATCAATTTTATATTATAGTCAATCAGGTTTGTCATATTCATTCAATAGATTTTTCTACATTTTTCAAACCTATTGATTGTCTGTGATCAAAAAACTTCATTGTTCTGCCATTGTTGCCATTGTTTACTAAATTGGACAATTAAAGAAAAACTAACTGTACAAAATTTGTAAGTGCAAGTGAAACTGTAAGGACCACCCAGTCATTGATAAGTTAAGGCCTTTAGGTAACTCAGTATTTTCAAACTTTAATTTCTCTAAAAACCCTAATTTTGACAAATCTAACGTTTTAAATTTCTAATTTCTAGATGTCTTCAAGTTCGATGAAAAGTATGAAGAGAATGAACAAAAGTACAAAACTTTGTGCAAAGAGATTTTAGGCTCTGATGCAGAGTCTGGAGAAGAGGATGGCTCAGGTGAATCTGGTAGTGAAGAATCTGAAGAAGAAGAGGAAGAAGAAAAGAAAGATGTAACAATAATAGACAACACAGAAACAAATCTAGTAGCACTAAGAAGAACAATATATTTGACTATTAATTCCAGTTTAGATTTTGAAGAGTGTGCTCATAAGTTGATGAAGATGCAACTGAAACCTGGTCAGGAAATAGAACTATGTCACATGTTCCTGGATTGTTGTGCAGAACAGAGGACATATGAAAAGTTTTATGGGTTACTTGCTCAAAGGTTTTGCAATATAAATAGGATATACATTGGCCCCTTTGAAGAGATATTTAAGGATTCCTACAGCACTGCACATAGACTTGACACAAATCGACTTAGAAATGTCAGCAAGTTTTTTGCCCACTTGTTGTTCACAGATTCTATAAGTTGGGAGGTCTTGGAATGTGTTAAACTAAATGAAGAAGACACTACTAGTTCTAGTAGGATTTACATCAAGATTTTATTCCAAGAACTGGCTGAATATATGGGTCTAAAGAAGCTTAACGATCGGCTAAGGGACCCGTAAGTTCTCAATAGGATGGTTTACATTTATGGGTTTTGATTTTTGAAATCTTGCATAAATTTTACTTCAAACTTCTAAGAAGTGGTAGTCTACTGCAACCTTTGCAGAACCATGAAAGTATTTCTAAAACAATATAACTTGGGAGAATATCAAGAAAACAGTTAAGCTTATTTATTTCTATAATGTGGCAATGCAGTTGTGAGATCTTACCAACAAAAGTGCTATTTGCTTGTTTCACTCCTGTTCAAAAAGTTAATTGTGTCACAAAAATATTGTGATGTTGTTCACCTTCATTCATTGTAATGATGAAATGCGTAATTTATCACTTCAATTAAGGCGTTACGTAGATGTGATTAACGTTTTAGCATGTAAAATTACAAAACACGTTATTATCTATTTGTTAATACGTGAAGCAAAAACTTTGGACCCCTTTTTACGAAAATTGCGTAGACGCAGGAGCATAAAATTTGGCACATACTTATAGTTTATGTGTAGGAGAAGTGCAGAATGTTAATATTTTTTTAATAATAATGCTTATAACGATAAAAGATCACAGATGGCGCACTAAAAAGTTTAGAAACGAAGTAGTTGGTCTTGAGAAATGAAGATGGCGCTCTTATCAACAAGATATTAAAATTTATTATAGTTGAGTATCGACCAATGGGCGACCACCAATCTATTTAAAATTAGAACTCCTGAATGTAAACCATCTCATTTTAAAGTAATATGCAGATGCTATTGTAGATTTTAGATAAAAGTAATTTCTATTATTTTATTTTAGGACATTACAAGAAGCCTTTTCCGGTATATTTCCGAGAGATAACCCCAAGAATACACGATTTTCTATCAACTTTTTCACATCAATTGGCTTAGGAGGTCTAACTGATGAACTGCGTGAACATTTAAAGCAAATGCCAAAGGTAATATTATATGCACATCATGAAACTAGATAAATTTTGAGACTAACTAGTATATAATATGTAGTGTAGTATATAGTAAATGGTTAAGTTATAAATAGTGAGATTGTTAAGTTAGCTTAAGACTACCCGGTACTAGAAATTTAAATTTTGAACTTTGAGGTCAGTAGCATCTATTCTCATCTATTTCAAAAAGCAAGAAATATTGTGTTTATCACTATTTTTTTAAAATGAATTTAGGAAATACTCATCTAATATTATATTGACCGCCTCCTTGGATGAGTGGCTAGCGTACACGCCTAACTACACTAACTTACCGCCAGGCTCGGGTTCGATTCCCGACGGGGGCAGGCCTTTGTGTGATGAACATTTAGATGTCTCCATTTCAGGGTCTGGGTGTTTATTAAATTTATTCTAGTTATCTATTTAAGTATTTCTATGTATTGGTATTGTTAACTAACACCCATATCACAAGCATTTAATTTGCTTACTTTGGGGTTAGATTCAATTTTTGTAATTTGTCGCTAAAGTTTTCGCGTGTGTAGTTTTGCTGGTTCGATGTTGACGTTGATCGATTAAGATTTCGGGTTTGAATCCCGAGTTGTGCAACTCTAAATGAATTTTTTAATTTCTATCAAAAGCAAAGTTGCCCGGGATTGAAGAAGTGCCCAGTTGGCGATGGAAACCTATTATATGGCGAGATTAGCCTTTGGCTAACCGTCGATACGCTGGTTCTATCTATGTAACCTTTCTTAAGCTCTAGAAGTAAGTTTAGGAAGGAAAGTAAGGCTTTGTTTTGTGTTTGAGAATTCAATAATTTAACAAAATTTTGACATTGCTTTTCTATACAGTCCAATACCTACCATATTCGTATAAATGTATATACCAAACCAAATACTCGTATTATAATACAAATTTACATACAGTTTATAAGAATTTACAATATGTACATGCAAATCGAAATTTTTATGTCGATATTTGTTCTCGTATACATAAGAATTCGAATTTTCGAAATTCGAACATTACAATATCTTCATTCAAAAACTACCTAACTACATAATGTTCAATTTTAATTATTAAAATAGGCAACTTTTAGATTCTTTTTTCAAATTAACTAGGAACTTTCCTTAATCAAATTTATAACTTTACCATCACAACAGCTGTCTAAACTTGTGAATGTGTCTGGGGTCCACCGGCTCTGCTAGGAATAATATTGTTCTGTTGCCACAGATGCTTACACATTCAAGCCAGGATCTGTAATAAAGTAGGTACATATGCTCAGGATGGACTGTTATTACGGGTTTTAAACTTTCCTTTATACCTCTTTTTAGTTCTTTGTAACAATGTTAAAAAAAAAAATTCACAGAATGTTCCACCGCCGGTCACAGAAATTAATGTGGATAGTGACTCTTCGAGTTCAGACTCAAGTTCAAGTTCAAGCAGCTCAGAAGATTCATCAAGTGACTCCAGTTCCAGTGGTAAATAATATAGTTGTAGCTATTACCCGCAGCTTTGCCCACATATTCTAGTAATTTAATATTTAGCTCTCGAATGCTTCCCTTTATTATTATTCCCTTCCCTTTATTATTATTAAGAGTTCGTGTAAGACCTACCCCGAGGATCACTGCGACCTAATTAGATCTATTATGATCACAACTCTTACCCTTTAAGCTTAGATCAATACTGCAAGGCCGACAGTTTCTAAGAACTGTATAATGCTCTTGGGATTGATCAGCTTAAGATCTTAGGGATTTATTAAGTGCATGAACGCGAGACAGTCGCAGAGGACATGCATGTCTCTTCTGCTTCAAGGCAAGATCTGCAATCAGATGTCTCTGCAAGGCTCATCCTGCTATGGTGTTTGTTAAGCCCGCATTGACCTGTTATAGCTCGAACCAAGATCGTGAGCTCTTTCCGATGCATACTGATAGCAATCGAAGAAAATTTGGCGTTAAACCCTGCCACGAGTGCCTTTGCATGCTCTTGGCCCGTAGTTTTTGCCAACTTGATAGACTTTCTTGTTGAGTCCATTTATAGAGCAAGCTCCTACAAGTGCTTCTAGCAACTCCGCATATTGGCTCTGGCCCTACAGGGAGTTCCTCTGATCCCTTCCTAGCCAGAGCGTCTGCAACCTTATGTCCTTTTATCCCAGTGTGTCCGGGAACCCATGCAAGCGTTACTTTGTTGTTTTAGCCCAGATTATTTAGGACTTGGACACACTCCTCAGTAAGCTTAGATTTAAATTCTATAGATTGTAGTGCCTTTAGAGCAGCCTGACTATCTGATAGAATCACAATATGCTTGTAAACATAGCAGCGGTTGAGGTTTTCTTCAGTATTGCGAAAATCTCTGCCTGGTATACCGTAGCATAAAAGCCTAGGCTTATATGCTTTTTTACTAAAGGCCGCTGACAATACATACCCGATCCGGCTTTTCCATCTTTCCTAGATCCATCAGTGAACCATGTGACGTTCCCTGACTTGATGGTTTGCGGTACTCCAATTAGCCATTCCTCTCTGCTTGTTGGAGCAACATTATACAGCTTCTTAAATCTGTAACTTGTTATCATAGTATCCGATGGCATATCTATGATAGAGTAGTTTATGAGTTCATTATAAGTGTCCTCAGTGTCGAAGATTGCCAGCTGCGTCTTCCTCGCTCCACAGCGCGGAGCATTGCGACTTTTGCTTCCTTTTGCACAGAAATGTGTAAAGGGTGCAAATTAAGAATCGCCTCTAGCGCTTGTGTGGGCGATGATCGGAATGCACCAGTTGCCATACAGCAGACAATCCTTTGTAGGCTTGATAGGGTTTTTTGGCATGTTGCTTGGGCTGCCTTCCTACTCCATGCAATGCAGCCATAGCATATAATGGGTCGCACTATGGCTTTGTAAACCCATACTAAAAATTTTGGTTTAAGACCCCATTTAGGTCCTAATAATCTGCTGCATGTCCCCATAGCTGTTTTAGCCTTTCTTACAACCTGTTCAATGTGCGGATTTCAGGTTAATCTCTGGTCTAAAGTTAAGCCCAGATACTTTACTTCTTTAGAGAAGGGTATAGGTTACCCAAAGAAAGAGGGCTCTTTCAATTTGTGTAATAGGCGCCTCTTGCTAAATGGAACGATGATGGTTTTGTCGGAATTGACTGAGAGTCCGTCTCGTCTGCACCACCGTTCGACTATACGTAAGGCTGATTGTAGCAATTCTGAAACGGTTGTATGGCATTGCCCTACCACTGAGATCATCAGATCATCAGCATAGCCTTGTGTATCGAAACGCGCATCAACGCGCAGTTTTCGAGGAGTAATTACTAAGTAATTCGGTTTGGCCCTTGTTCTTATAAAACTAGATGACCCGGCAGACGTTGTTCTGCTATGAAAAAATTGGAGTGAGTCACCCTTATCACTAAGGGGTAGGAAAAAGATTCACCCTCATCCGATTCACAGACCTACTCAATATGCTCACAAAATTTCAAAATTTGACCGCCTCGTTGGTCGAGTGGCTAGCGTACTCGCCTAACTGCATCGACGAATCGCGAGGCTCGGGTTTGATTCCCGACGGGGGCAGGCATTTGTGTGATGAACATTTAGATGTCTGCATTTCCGGGTCTGGGTGTTTATTAAATGTATTCTGGTATCTATTTAAGTATTTCTATGTAATTGTAACGTTGACTAACACCCATAACACAAGCATATAATTTGCTTACTTTGGGGTTAGATTCAACTAGTCCAGGGATATTTATTTATTTATTTATTATTTCATGAAAATCAGTCAAGCTGTTTAAGAAGAGTATGGGAACGAACATTGTGAAACGAGAATTTTATATATGTATAAGATAAGCATTTATTTTTTACAATCAATGTGATTACAGTTTTTTAGAATATTATTTAGTTGCGCCAACTTTTTTAAGAACTTGCCAATGATGTGTTGATAATTTTTTTTTACACCAAACTATATGAAAGTTGGTCAAAAGTTTAAATTTTCTAAAATTGACAGAAATTAAATTAGTTTTATTTTTGTATGCAAACTACAGAAAATTTTGCTTAATTTGGCATTGTTATTAACAGCTATGCTATTCTGGTCCAAAATGCAAAAGAAATTGCTGAAAGTTTGGTCATAGTACCTAAACTGTACATAGTATCGAAATTCAAAGTTTTTAAAAAAAGTTATTTTAACTTTAAAATTGGAGACCTATTTGTTTATTTTTGTGTGGGTATTCATCACCATATGCAATACCCAATACCTGTTACCGGCTTATTGTTGAATTTTTGACGCATTGTATATAGCAAACTGTTCGGGCAAACTTTGTTCCACAACTTGAGTTTGTATGGGAAAATGTGTTTTTTTTTCGTTTCCTTGAAGTTGAAGGGGGTAAAAAGTACTTATTGTCCGATTCCTAGTTCTACACTACCTCCCCATAATATTTTGGCCAAATTATAAGTTATAAATAGTTTAGCTAACACAACTTTCTTTTATTTAGATGTTCTATTATGTAGGTCGATTGCTAGCGTACACGCCTAACTCCACCGACTAACCGCAAGACTCGGGTTCGATTCCCGACGGGTTCAGCCATTTCCGAGATGAAAATTAAGATTCCTGGGTCTTCGGATTTGGGTGATAATTAAAATTATTAATATATTTAAGTATTTCTATGCATTTTAATCGTAACACCCTCACACATATAATTTGCTTATTTGGAGTTACATTTTTTGTGGTTAGTAGTATTGTTTTATTAGATTTAAAATGTGATCCCTCGTTTATATAAGTGACTACTTTGCCGACAGTTTAATTTTCTTTGATGGGTGACATTTCAGATTCAGAAGATGAGCAGACAGAGAAGAATAAAAAGAAAAACAAAACAAGCAAATCAAAAAAACCAAAGACGCCAGAACCTGAAGAGCAGCAAACCAAAGATAAAGACAAAACTGAAAGATGGGGACATGATGGTTTTTATGATACATATGGTCCTGGCGCTAGAAGATTAGAAACAAACAGATCTGAGAGAGACAATAGAGACAAAGGGTTCAATAAAGAAAAAAGAAGGAATGAACCACTAGAAAATGATTCTAGATACACTCGTAATAGGCAAACAGAAGAATTGAGAAATACGGAAGGTAGAACCAGAAATTACGAAGAGAGAAGGGAAAAATATCGCGAAAGTGATAACAGAAGAAACATACCGGATGAAAGGGAAACACGAAAACATGACGACGGACAATATTCTAATGTACCAAGAGGACGTGATAGGAGAGAAGAGCAAGATCAGTATAACCGGGAAGGAAGGAGAGAACGTGATCAACGAGATAGAGAAGAAGATAATATTTCTAATGATAAGGATAAGAGAAATTATAAAAGTCGAAATGACCAGTATCGTACTGAAGATAACTATGCAAAAAGACATAGAGAAAATAAACGCCGTGAAAGAAATAGTGACGAAGAAGATAATCGTAACAAGCGGACAGATAGACGTGAAAGAAATAGTGACGAAGAAGATAATCGTTACAAGCGGACAGATAGGCGTGAAAGAAATAGTGACGAAGAAGATAATCGTTACAAGCGGACAGATAGACGTGAAAGATATAGTGATGAAGAAGATAATCGTTATAAGCGGACAGATAGACGTAAAGAAAATCTTGCCAGCGATAGAAATGAAAGTCGTGAGAAACGAAAAGAAAAGCACGTTAGCGAAGAAGATGAAATGCGTGATAAACAAAGTGATTTACACAGAGAAAGACGTTTAAACAATGAAAACGAATACAGAGATAAGAACGACAAACGTAGAGAAAAATGTGCTAGCGATGAAGATGATAATTATAAAAAAAGTGATAGGCGTAAAGAAAAAAAAAGTGATATAAGTCAGAATCGGGACAAGAGAAAGGGAAAACAAGATAAATATAGCAGTGATGAAGAATCTACTAAAGATAAACGTAAAAACAAAAATGATGGCAGTTCAAAGAGTAAGCGAAAAGAAAAGAAAAAAGGTAAAGAGATTGAAAGCGATTCTGGAAGAGACAGTGCAAGTGATTATGAAAATAAAAAACGAAGAAAAGGAGCAGGTAGAGAAAAATCTAAAAAGAGCGATAGTAATTTGGGTGGCCGTTATTGGGATAGTTTTGATATAGATCCAAAAGAACCTACTGAGAAATTTGAGGGAAGAACTCCAGAACAAAATGAGAAGAATTATGACAGAAGACGGGAAAGATAACTAAAGTAAAATAAATTAATTGTTTCTGAACTAGTAATGTTATAAAAAATATAAAACTTGCAAGTTATCTAGTAACAATTTTGTTGGTTTGAGGCTTCTTTGAAGAACTGACCGTTTTTCTGTTACGTTTTTTGCCAGGTAACTTTTGTCCAGGTCAAGGTTCCACAATGATTTGCTATATTATATGTATTTATAACCTTACTTATTGTGCGGATAGAAGGGTATAACAGACCGTATTTTTTTTATACACAAATCTTGCCTCAGATGTCCAACAAAACATTTTTTGTCACGTTTATATCCATGTAGAATTTTTGGCAAAAAAACATTCTATTTTCATTTAAATTATACTTTATGGAAACATACAACCGATACTAAGACTAGGATGTCGAATTTTTGTGATATTGGAGACAAGCAAGCAGATGGATTTCCTGATGGTAAGAAATTGACGCCGCCTAGAGACGCTAAAGGTAGTAATGGTGCGCTGGCAACCTCAAGCCGGGAAGTTAGGCCTAAAGCAAAAGTAAGTTTATTCGCTACCGTATCACCCGAACCGGAACACGTCAACGGCAAGCGTGCGAAACTTTAACACCTAGTCAGATGTCACGGCGTTAGTGACGGTAAGCCTATGTTCACCTTTTACGAGATGCTTAAACGACGATGGCAAACTTAGGTTGTAAAATCAAAAAGATGAAAGTTACATATTTTCTGACATAACTTGTCGAGTGTACAGTTAGTACTAAGTGAATTTTATGACATAAAATTATATAATATGATATTTATGCATTGTTTTATTCATCTATTTAGATTTGAAAGAAATGCAAGTTACACTTATAATATTAATTAAGAGTGATCGTAAGTATATTATGTGTCTCTAGTTGTCTTAATTTTTCTTAAAATAAGGATACAAAAATATGGGCAGTTGGAATGTTTTCATACGGCTAACTTATGGCTATGCCATCTTTATGATCAAAGTTATTAACTAGGAAGATAAATATATCAAAACGCAAAATGATCCTGTTAGCACTTATTGTGCTTGTAGCTACAAGGGACGGGGTATTATGTCCATTACTATTTAATTAAATTTTATATGAACTCGCTGCATGCTGTGATGTTCGGGAATTCTAAAGCTATCCGTGTTTTAAAGTTATATAAACAAGTCTAGAACTCATTAACGGTCAATGTTTCACTTACAGACCAGGGGGCTGATTATGTATCTCAGTTGCCAACTCAAAATGGAAAAGTGTACATCAAACAGCTGTCAAATGACGTGTTTTATATTTGCTATCTCCCACAGAAAATGACCCACAGAAATACAATAGAGATAGCAAACACAAATGACATCATTTGACGGCTATTTAATGTATACTTTTCATTTTGAGTGGGCCACTGAGATACATAATCAACCCCCAGATAAATTTTAACATGATCCGACTAGTATTTTTTGAGTTATCTATACAAATAAATAAAATTGAAGTGTCTGTAACATTGAAATAAAAGCTTTTTACTACATACGTAGATATAATATAATATTTTTGTCTCAAAGTAATATTTTTGTCTCTATTTTTCTGGCTTATCTCTGAAACGGTTAAAGCGATGTAGACGCGGCATTCACGGCAGGTAGCTGATGTGATAAGGACTAACTTAGGCTACTTTTATTAAAAAAAATTGCTCAGAATTGGATATGTGCCTGGTTGGCAATAGGCTTGCCACTTATCACATTGTGGGGAATTAGTGTCTTCAGCTAGTCGTGGGCGGCCTGGTTGTGCCTCTGCCTGCCTCTTCGGGGATATGGACGTCAATATATTACCTCATGGACCTATTTAGGCATTGAAATTGGCCGTAAAACAACTTAACTTAATCGCATTTATTTAGTCTGTAATTGTATAGTAATCTATGGTTGCCATAAATGTTATTGTCAATAACTTATTGATAATAATATCACAAATTATAAAAGTATCTAACACAGATCCTCTTGTTAAAGAGTATTTATATTCTTTGCACAGATCTAACTAGTGTATGATTTATGTAGGTGCTCGTAAACTACACATAGCTGACTTTGTAGCTGACAGTAAAATAATATAAAACCATGGAATCGGATGATGAAACTCAGACGAGTAAAGAAAGCGAATCTGTAAAGTCGCCAGAAATAAAAGCAAAATCAGAACAAATAGTTCCATTCAAGTCTTCGGAACAACTGAAACCCCAGATATCAGCACCAAGTTATTTCTTTTCTCTCAAAGAGAACAGCGCACCCCCCTTTAAATTACCAGAACAAGAACCTATACCTCGCCTTTTGATTGGGACTATAGTATTAGACGAGGATGTGGTTCAAATGATAGCAGCTAGCGACAGTGATCCTGTTGAAGGCCTGAACAAATTCATAGGTTATATTATTACATTCTTGATGGTAAGAGACAATCGTAGCCTATATACCTGTCTGTCTGTAGCCTGTTAGGTGCGTCGTGGTATTACGTAGTATTTATATACTCTTTGCGTCGTGGTCTTATGACCAGGTAGAACTGTATCGTTCACCTATCCTTTAAATTGAAACATGATAGCAATTTTTTAATTTTGGCATTGGTAAGGCGATGGATCCTACTGTACCCGTGCAAGTTAGTGCTCAGCAGATACTGCAAGTGATCCTGTATGGAATGACTATTGTCCTGTTTTACTTACGCTAGCAGCGTACGATAGAAAGATAGAAGATACATAGAAAGAACACGGGTAAAATTTCTTGTATCAATTGATCTCTTGACTAGTTTCATTTTCTTTGAAGTAAGGTAAGTTGGGGTAAGACCGGAAACGGGTTAAGATCGTATACATCAAAATTTCTCCAAACGCGACCGTATTTATTAATGGTGACAACATTGCATACAGCGCCATTTTATTTTGCATCGGCCTTCAGCTTCCACCAGCCGGTCCGGCGACAGGAACGTGCGTTATGTTGAATTTCGAGAAGCAAGGCAATTTTCGTGATATTTTCTTTCATCCGATCTTACCCATGCATTTTTGATTCGATATTTTTCCCAAAATACTGCTTATTTTGTTATTATTTCTTCCAAATACGCGGTTTTAGGTTGCTACAGCTAGTTAGCTCTGATCAAATCATGTCTAGGATCGCTTTCAGCTGACATCTGTACTTACCCCTGAAGGGAAAAGATCGGATGAAATCGTCAGGTCTTCACCGATATAAAAAAAGGCAGTGAATGTCAAACTTTGAATGAACTTTGAAAAAACACGCGAGCTACTTACTTCATATACCCAAGAAGACCTAGAAATAGCTGTAAAAGATAAATAGTAAACGTACGCTGCTTCTTTACGACCCTACGGTATCCATCTATCCACTCTCAGTGACAAAGTACTACAAAAGACAGGAATCAAATCATCGTTGATTCATTATTTATTTAGTTAATCTAGTATCTATCTCTAGATCTGTAAGACTGATGTCGATTTAATATTGATGAGAACAAGACTACGGTTGTGAATACGGCAATTTGATTTAAAAAAATAAGATTAATTTCTAAATGGGATATAGGTACGGATATATTAAATATGTATATCAAAAAACTTAGTAAACGCCTAAAAAAAAGACAGTAAATAGTAAACACAGATCTTTTAGTGAATGGGCAACATTGGGTATTCACAAAAGTAGAAAAAGGTTATATGAGTTATATTATGAAAAAACTTTCAATCACAGCATTGTATTTAAAGAATATGTAAAAAAATATTCCAAAATTTTTAAACAAACTTGTAAGATTGCGAAATCTAGGTATCTTAAAAATATTGTTAAAAATTCAACAAATAAAATAAAAGCTACTTGGTATATTATTAATTGTGAAACGGGAAGAAATAGAATTTTCAATAATGAATACCACTTGATAATTGAAGATTTGGACATTGAAGAAGATTTAAATGTAGCTACAGAGTTTG
>NJDD01001628.1:58223-103130 GCA_002245505.1 Calephelis nemesis
CACGACTAGCCGAAGACACTAAGTCCCACAATGTGATAGGTGGCAAGCCTATCGCCAACCGGGCACATTTCCAATCCCGACCAACATTTTGGCCGACTCGCGATTCAAACCCGGGACCTCATGCAGTCAAGTCCAACACCCGGACCGCTAGACCACAGAGGCGATTACATTCATACATTTCTATAAAATGCAAACACAAACCAAATAGTGTCAGAAATACTCATTTACTTTAGAAGTACAATAACACTTCTTGTATTTTAAAGATACTTGAATCTAACTGACATCACACAATATTCAACATCTAGTCAAATGTTAGTTAAAGACACTAAGATACTAAGTCTCACAATGTGATATGTGGTAATCCTACCACCAACCAGGCACATATCCAATCTCGAGCAACATTATTTTTATTAGACATAGAAAATATATATTTTCTAATTTTATTTGTTGGCTGATCAAGGATCGAACCCGGGACCTTAAGAAGTCAATCCGATGCCAGAATGTTAGAACACTGAGGCGACTAAGCAGATATAAACATTTTTATGCCTTAATTTTCAGGATAATTGTTTGTTAAAATAAATGTTTTACAGCTGTATATGTTATATGTAACTAGCAGCCCGTACTAGCTTTACACTGGTAGACAGCTTTCTATGCTATTCAACATAAAAACCTTGCACTTGAATCACTCTATAAGTTCTAAACATAATTAGAGACAGACAGAGGAAAGTGATTATGTTAGTATGTAGTGATTATGTCAGATTTTTATACAAAAAATTCTTAAAAATAAAGAAATGTCTCATCTAGCAGCTGTATGAAAATTACTTAGTTCTGATTACTGCTCGCTGGCTCCGGAAAATTTTCGTTCCAACGTAAACTTTGTTCTTTAAGTGTAAGATGTGAATCAACTGTGTCTGCTTCTGGGTCAGGCAATTCTTCTAAAGGAACCTGAATGTCTTCATGAGGCAGCTCTTCAGCTCGCCACTCCTCATCTACTATATCTATCAGACGACCGTTCCGTCTGTACTTACTGTCCATGTCAACTTAAAGATTAGCTTATTGAGTAGTTATCTAGATTAGTTTTTTTCTGGAAAAGTAAAACAAACTCACTTTAAAGGCAGAAAAACAGAAGGTTCCGTCAATCAATACTTGATAGGGTAGGTGAAAACCATAATTGTTGTAGTAAAATTTTAAGAATTTTTGCACTTTTTTGTATCTGGTTATTTTCATTTTATTTGATTCTTAACTTCGAAAATCTTTTTGATACTTGTTTATTATATTGAAATTTGGTAACCTGTGCCTAGAAATAGAAGATTATTTAATTTCATTCTTCAAAATGGATTATGTACTCTGACAAATACAATTTAAAAACCTTACTGAAATGCTTAAAAGCAAGGAATATAAATAGGTTCTCTTTAGTAAGAGCTGAAAAGCGAAATCAACATGTAGTTCTCTTACTAGTCTGTGGCAAATTCCAATCTGGTATATTATTCTATGATTCCCATGCACTGTTTGATGGCACTTCCAATCAATCCTAATTCCCAATTTTTTGAATATTTGGCAACTCGCAAATAAGTACCTATTTAACAAATCCAGATTCTAGAACGTGAAATCTGCAAGTGCAATGACAGACCATAAACATCATAATTAAAAGTAAGGTACTCTGTGGGCATAATCCTAGGCTGTCAAAATAAAAAACAACAGTTTTCTTGTCACATATTTAAACCACAAATTCACAAGATAGATCTTCCTTTATGGATAGTTACTTTACTCTTTGATCTTCCACTTTTATTCATCTCTTTGAAAGTTCTTAACACTTAATTTATGTTTTTTTAATTAATGGAAATATTATTTCTAGAAAGTGAAGAAATACAACAAATTACCTGTATTATTGACAGTAAACTACCATAAGCAATTGCTTGCAAACCATAGACATATTTTTTATTTCATGCTCATTGCTCGCTGTCGTTTGCTTTCTCGCTTCCATGTTTGTTCGTGGTCATTTTGCATTTCTGTGTGAGATTTTTCAGTAAAGCAATTCAATTAGTGATATAATTTATTTAATACGTGTGTAATTAATGAAATTATCGGAACCAAGGCGACCTTGTGAGGATTTGTCGCCCTACAAAAGTGCATAACGGCGATATAGTAACAGGGAGGGTACGTCTTTCACGTCCTTATAATTTGCTAAATGCGTCATTTTATCGAATAATGTTGAGTATTAACTCAATATTGCTCACATATTCTTTGCTTCCAACACGAAATATGTTGTGAAATGGGTTGTATAGGACGGTATTTGTAAATTGTAATGAACTCAGCTGATTCCATCGAAGTCACTTCCAATTAATTGGACAACGAAGGATGATACAGATTGACACGGTTAGTCATCATCAAGAGATTTTTGACATTGCCTCGTAAAATGATGAGAATCTTGTGTTTGTACAATCGGTAACTACACTAATAATAATCTTTGATAATGTTTCATTGTTCAGTGCTTTGTGATTTTGTGATTAACGCAAGTACAGATAACTTATCATTTGTTCTTAATAAATTGCGTTTTTTAAA
Organism: Calephelis nemesis; assembly: GCA_002245505.1. Lineage (NCBI taxonomy): Eukaryota > Metazoa > Arthropoda > Insecta > Lepidoptera > Riodinidae > Calephelis > Calephelis nemesis. Next base: position 60,786 of record NJDD01001628.1, read on the forward strand.
CTGCTAACGTGAATAAGTCATAGTTTTTTAGCAGCATATAGATTTAATAACATAATAAAGTCGAAAAAGTAGTTATTGTAAATGGTGTCAAATTGTGTGTTTGTGTCATTGATTGCTGGTAAGTTTCTTTTTTACTTTTCGGTTTAAAACACTGGTATAATATTCGTACATTTTTTTATTTGGTTTACAAACAAAATTATTATTAAAATATAAAATTGATAGCTTACTACAAAATGGAAACAGAGAATCATTCCAGAATAAATTTATTTATAATGTACAAATTCTGAAACTGAATTTTTAGAAATTACAAGACAATGTTTATCCTCATTTCTAACTATTTTCAGGCCCTTTGAAAAACCAAAACTTTTGTAAATCGGTTTCCTTATCTCTATTGTTTTACTTATCTTGTTACAATGTAGCTAATTATGCAAGTTTTATGTCTGTTTCAATTAACTTTGTAATTTAGTCTAACGAAAAAAATGTAAGATTATTAACTAGTAAATAGTTACAAAAAAAACATCCTTTTGATTGGAAATGTCTTCACCTGCATGATGAATTTAGACTTAAATTATAAATTAGAACCCTATACCAGGCCCCTGCCACTTTGTTGTACCTACAATGCCTAAAAATTTGTGTGGTGTTGTGCCCACTCCGACAGTAAGTCTCTCTCTCTGTCTCTTACGGGTAGAGCTCACTCATGCATTTATTAAAAGTTTTATATTACGTTTAAAATAGAATGGCTGGTTTAAAACATTAACATAAAAAAGGACGAAAATTGTCAATTTAAAAAATAATTGCATACTTTTTTGCTAACTGTACCACCCATAAAATTTAAACTTCCTGTAATTTTAAGTGATTCTAATCACAGACTACTAATTAGTTAATATTATCTATGTATAATACAACATTACACAACTAATTGTAAATTTAATCAAATAGTACCTATGTACTTTAAAGATTATTTTTATTAAAATGAGTAAATATCTGCCTACTTTTGTATTATCGTGTTGTTCACAAATAAAAGTAGTCTAAATTGCTTTAGTAATTATTCTGTGCCTAAAGACTAAAGGTTTGGTTTCTTTTATTATTACATATTATGGGAGACTGACATATTGGGCGTGTTCGGCCGAATTAAGTACTTACTAAATTTAGTAATCCAGTAAGCATAAAAAAATTAACGTCTTACAAGCTGACTGTAGCACTTTTCGGCGAGGACAGACTTACTGGCTTGACATAACACAAAACACCGGTTTATGTCATATCCCGTACATAAACAATAAGCAAAATGGCGTCGTATATGAAGCCATACTTACTGCGTTAGCACTTATTTTGTGTCCCGGCCGAAAATTTTGTAAGCATTGTAAGTGACTTACAAAATTTTGTAAGTACTTACTTCGGCCGAACACGCCCATTTATTGCAATATATTCTATCTACCAAATTGACAAGTAATCATACCTATCAAACATAAGATACAATAAGTGTTCAAGTAGGTAGATAGACGATGAATATTAATAGTACTTAGCAGTGCTGCCAGGACCCGACAACCCTAGCATGATAGGTATCCCATCACTCTATTCATTTAATGTTACTTTTTAATACATACCCAAGATGGCTTTTTACATTGCAATTTGATTAACATTTTGAGTCATAAAAATAAAGAAATTGGGTCAACAAATTAAAATTGGCATTAGTATTTTTGTCTTCATATCAAATGTTTTAAGAAAAACAACTTGACCTACAATGTGGGAAAAATGAACACTGTTAAAATAAATTTGAATGATATTGTATTCAAAATACAATAGCCTTTTGATTGGATACAAGGTATTCACACATATATGGTCAGTGTGTCAACTGTCACCCAATAATAACTTATACTATCCTTTCCACTTAAACATCCATTTCTAGTTTTTGTCAGCTGTTTCTGAACAATTACTGGAAAAGAAATATCAAATGTTACTTACTCTAGATGATACTTCATTTGTATGGTGTGAGATTTTTTTCCCTATATACTTAAAGTTTTTATTTTTGGTCTGTATTGTGATGTTTTAAATTCAAGATAGTATTACTGCTATCTGTGTCAAATTAAGAGTTTATTGTGTGTACAATCAGATTGCCCTTGTGTAGACATAATCCCCCTTAATTATAAAGCTTACACGCACATTGATCTGGTGTGTAACTTCATTTTTTGTTGGCAAAAGTGAAGTTAAACACCAGATCAATGGGTGCATAACTTTTATTTGTAAGGGGAAATGTTTTTTTTTTTTAATATTTCATTCATGTATGTATTAGGACGGAACTGAAACAAGTTTGAAGTTAGATCCATCACTGACTGATTTATTTACCTTAGCTTATTTTAAAATATGCATTTACATTGTTCAGCAAATTTTTGCATTGCCTAGTGGCTTACATACTGCCTATTTGAATTACTAATGTACGGAATTCGGTTCCAATGATTTCAACCAATTTTGCATGTAATGGTATCGTCTTCTTATGGTATGGGGTATTATTGAATTAACAATTTTCTCCATTATATTTTCCATCTTGGTTACTGCAAATTGATGGATTTATAATTTGTTATATTCATAATATCTTTGCTTTTAAAAAAATGCTTAATTTCAATAATTAAACTTCCTATGTTGGTCCGAGCTCCTTTGTAGAATAGACCATCTGCCTTCCTGTGCCATTCAGCTCGTAAAAGGCGAGCATAAGCTTCCCGTCACTAACACCGTGACATCTGACCAGGTGGTAGAGTTTTGCAGTAACTCACCCGGATTGCTACCACCGCCTTACCTATTCCTGCCGCCATAACGTCATGACGTGTTCCGGTTCGGAGGGTAAGGTAGCCGGTAAACTTACTTTTGCTCGAGGCCTAACATCCCAGCCTCTGGTTGGCAACGCACCATTACCACCTTTGGTGTCTCTAGGCGGCGGAAATTTCTTACCATCAGGAAATCCGTCTGCTTGTTTGCCTTATATTTTATTATTTGTTTATATTTTTACTGGAGCTAAATAAACAAATATCTCTGGACACAAATGGATCTAACTTCAAAGTAACCAAATTAACTGATGATGAGTGTTTATTAAACATCTGTATAAATTATATAAATACCAAAGCCCAGGAAAACAGATATCTATGCTTATCACACAAATGCCTGGTCCTGTTTATGAATGAATATAAGTATCACGGTTGGATGGTGGAGTTAGGTGTACACTGACCCATCGGCCAATGAGGAAGTAAAACTAATGGTCACTGATATTAGAATATTATATGTTAACAGCCTCACTCATTTTATTTGTCATTAAGTGTACAGAATTGTTATTTATGATAGTGTAAATGTTAATTGACTTTTGAGACTGGCAGTTAATATTAGAAATGAGTACATAAATAGAGACTTATCAGTTTATCTATAATATCAAGATCAGTATTAATGTATGTATTTTTTTTAAAAACTACACTTTATAATTGAATCTGCCCAAGTATTCTTAAAATTTGGTTGTATTTCAAAAAGTATATTTACGCCCATATCCCTGATCGTATACAGATGCACAACCATGGCACCCATGACTAAGTCCCCTCAATGTGATGTCTTTTTTTTTGCATTAACTGCCATTGTTTACTAAATTCATATATTTTAGTTGTGTCTTTAACCGATTAAATTATGGCAACTATAATTATCAAAACAGTAGCAATTTTACAACCCATATGCATTAACTTTTCCGAACGGTAATTAACGAGGTAATTACGAGGTAACGGTAATCGCACTGTGACTTCATTCGTCGTGGGTGTCTGGTTGTGCCTCTGCCCATCCTTTCGGTAATATGGGCGTGAGGATACTTTAGTTTTTAGACTTATATATACATGTCACAAAGACCTTCGTATGGTCCATGTGCATTAAATTTATTTTTATTCTAACATTCATATTTGTTTCTTAGGCGATGGCGACAAACAGGAGCGGAGCGGCACAACGGCCGAACGGTGCTCCGCAGACCAAGGTGTGTCAGTTCAAGCTGGTGCTGCTGGGCGAGTCGGCGGTGGGCAAGTCGTCGCTAGTGCTTCGGTTCGTCAAGGGCCAGTTCCACGAGTACCAGGAGAGCACCATCGGGGCAGCGTTCCTCACGCAGACGCTTTGCCTCGACGACACCACCGTCAAATTTGAGATATGGGACACGGCGGGGCAGGAGAGGTAACTTTTCATGGTTCTCTTACGCTTTTTTATGAGAGAGGTCAGCGAACAAACTTGCAGCTCTCCTGATCGTAAGATACAACCGTGGCCTGCAGACAGTAGATGTCCTGTGACCTGGATGTTAGGCCTATGGACCGGAACATGACAGAGCTATAACGACGGCAGGGATAGATAAGGCGGTGAATCCACACCCTTCAAGTTGCTGCAATCAGTGGTCTTGTTGGTAATGATGTAGTTCACCTGGGCTTGCCTCGTACGAACTTCAAGGTAGTAAGTCTATGCTCTGGGCCGGAACATGCCAGAGCTATTATCTCTTGTTGATAATGACGAATTTCATGGGCTTGCCTCGTACGAGCTAATAGGAAGTGAGGCCGATGGTCTATTCTAGCCATCGAGCCCGGACTACCATGGGGAAAAGTATTGTAGTGCTGTCATGGTTAGCCAAATGTCTTTTAGTATTGGAAGAGAACCAAATAAACACGGTAACCAGAGGCTGTGATGTTGTGCCTCGGCCGTAAAGTAGGATAGTCGGCAGTCCTTTTTTTCGAAACAGAATACGACGATAACTTCTGTCGTTATTTTTTTATACAAGAGGAGGCAAACAAGCAAGTGGCTCACCTGATGGAAAGTGATCACCGCCGGCCACGGACATCCGCAACACCAGGAGTATCACTGATGCGTTACCGACCTTTAAGGAATGAGTGTGCTCTTTTCTTGAAGGTTCCTAAGTCATAATTGTTTGGGAATACCGTTCTCGGTAACTGATTCCACAAAGGTGTTATGCGGGGTAAGAAATGTCTTCGGAATCGCACAGTTGTAGATCGCCACGTATCAAGATGCTGGGCATGATACTTTAAGCTCTGTCGCGATGTCCGAAGGTGGAAATCAGCTGCTGGAATCAAATCAAACAACTCAGAGCATTCCCCATGATAGATGTGGTAGAGACTGAGCGACCCATCATTATTGTGATAGGAATAGAAATTCTGATGAAATCCATCTGGGAGTCTATGTTTAAATATACTACTTAGTCATGGTCGCGGTGTTTGTTACAATGAATACACGTTTCAGTCGAAAAATCGTTCGAATCAAAGTTTTCTGCTTGCCACGAAACTCGAAATTCTAATATGCCCAGAAATAGTATAACCTACATTTAAAAAAATAGAAAGTCTGTAGAGATGTGACGATTGAAGAACTCACTGTCGCTTATTGAAATAATGTAGTATTTTTAAAGCCTCAAATTGGCAACGCACTTCTAACATCTTTGCTCTTCAGATTGCTTCTTTTGTTTGCTTGTTAGTCTTCCAAATCTAAAAGAATAGGAACCTATTTTTTAACCGACTGCAAAAAACGTATGAGATTCTCAATGCGACTATGCTTTTTTATTGTTACGCGATTACTCGGCCATAGCCAAATAATCTTGATTTCATTATTTATAATAATTGTTATTTTTTATCATGATGCGACAAATGGTTCTTGAGTTAAGTAGGACCACTTTTGGTATCATTAGCTTTCTTCCGAAATACCTAATTGGAATTGGATTTTTGCAATTTCACTACGCTTAATTATGGAGGCAAACGGGCTAGTGGGTCACCTGATGGTATGTGTTCACCTACACCCACGTACATCCGCAACGCCAGGAATATCTCATGCATTGCCGACGTTTTAGGAATGAGTATTTTCTTGAAGGTTTCCAAGTCGGATATAAAGGGATGCGTTGGAAATACCGACGCTTGTAATTGGTGATTCGTTTTTCCCCTTGTTGGTCCGGGCTTTTTTGCAGAATAGGCTATCTGCCTTCCTGCCAGGCAGCTCGTAAAAAGCGAGCATAGCCTAACTAGGGTTTCACAGCGACTCGCCCGAATTGATACTACCGCCTTACCTATTCCTGCCGCCATAACGTCATGACGTGTTCCAGTTTGGAGGGTAGATAGGGAGGGTAAAATAGCCGGTAAACATTACCACCTTTTGTGTCTCTAGGCGGCGTGAATTTCTTATTATCAGGAAATCCGTCTGCTTGTTCGCCTTCCAATATAGTAAAAAAATATGATCATTGATAAAAGCGACATTAAGGCGCTGATAACTGCTATGTAAGTTTGTTTTTCTAAATATTACTTTATTTTTAGGTATCACAGTCTAGCACCAATGTATTACAGAGGGGCACAAGCGGCGATTGTAGTTTACGATATAACAAATCAGGTAAATAATAATTATTTTATCCATAACTTTAAGTAGTATAAACCTGATCTTTTTACAGATTTATTTGTCAATTTTAGAATTGTGTGCAAGATACTCTTTAGGATTTCGTATTCAATTACAAAAATTTGTTGTTTAATGTCAGCCGTCTTATAGGTTATTAGTATTAGTGTAATTTGGTATTCATGGTATTTCTGATGTTCACAAACTGAACTTATTTTAGATGCATGCTATCTCTTTCAAATGAATCAAAAACAAAAGAGATGGAAGGTTTTAGACATTTCAAATAGACAGTACTAAAAGTGTTGTCTCTTTCTGTTACTTTCGTTGAAAGAAGACAGCGATAACTTAAATTTAGTTTAGTGAGTGCGCAATAAAATTACTACTATTACATGTTAATTTAGTGGAAAAAATATTAAAAAGAAGGCATAAGCGGTCTATGGACCTTCGGTCGGAACGAAGTTCGTGCTATAACAAATGTCAAGAAAAAGTCTTGTTACACTTTTTCAAAACATTCATAGACTTTTTAATAAACACGGAGTAATACTCTAAGGATTTACCTGGTGTCATAGCCTTTCATTACAATGTGATACAAGAGTTGATACTGTGGGTAGATCTAACAGCGGTAGCCAGAGCGTAATGCGAGCACGGTGAATGAATATACCTACCCAAGAAAACTTAAAGTGCGTTTGTTTTTCTACCGTCGTAAGTACAAGTAAATTAAAATCTCGGGGCAAATATTACACAAGTTATTTATATAGGTGTGTGTGTGTGTGTATTATGGGCGTTACTCAAAATCACACAAATATAAACAAAAATACCCTAGTCCGGGAAGGTCTGACAATGATACTCAAATCTCTGTCCTTATCAGAATTTTGTTGTTGGTTGTTGTAGAATTCTACCACCAAGATTGGCTACACTAGTGTAACGATTCAGTTATCTATATGACTAGGCCACTATCAGGTTACGAATATGTTTATAACTTTTTTAAATTTGTAAACGGCTGATTTTGGAACATACTCAGTTTTCTGACAGCCCTATTCTGTGACAGTCAGTATAATAATGATTATTTGGAACTGAAAGTATCTTCACGTTCGTATCCCCGAAGACGTAGGCAGAGGTACGACCAGGGTACCCACGACTAGCCGACGACACTGAGTCGAACAATGTGATAGGTGACAATCGGATAGGCGATAGCCAACTATGCACAATACATATCCAATCCAGGGGAACGTTGTTTTTTTATAAGGAACTTGAAGGAAACGTATTCTTTATGTTGCCTGATATGGGGATCGAACTTAAGACCTCATGAAGGGAACGGAATAATAATAAATATCCCTGGACAACTCACACAAATTGAATCTAACCCCAAAGTAAGCAAATTATATGCTTGTGTTATAGGTGTTAGTCAACGATACTATTACATAGAAATACTTAAATAGATACCAGAATTAATTTAATAAACACCCAGGTCCGGAAATGCAGACATCTAAATGTTCATCACACAAATGCCTGCCCCCGTCGAGAATCAAACCCGAGCCTCGCGGTTGGCTGGCGTAGTTAAGCATGTACGCTAGCCACTCGACCAATGAGGCGGTCAATGTTATTGAGAAATGGTCTAAAAGTGCGTAAAGCCTCAGGAATTAGCTGTTTAAACTCTCCGTATCAGACAAAGTGAAACAAAGTCGAGGTGAATGACTAGCCAATCTAGTAAGATAACATATTTATAGATTTTTGCATGGCGCAGGAAAAAATAATAACTTCGTCTTTGTCATGCTTTTTGATAATTTGCAGTTTGCTTTGTGAATACGTAAACAATACAAGAGTACACGTATTTAGATAAAATCTGTTGGTAGCGGGGCCGATCCTGTTGTAAACCTTTTGCTGTAATTGTTAGTCATATTCATGTCTTATTTTAACGGAATAAAATTTATTGAACATAAATCAATATTTTTTTTTATGTTATAGGAAGGCAAACAAGCAGACGGATTTCCTGATGGTAAGAAATTCACGCCGCCTAGAGACACCAAAGGTGGTAATGGTGCGTTGCCAACCTGAGGCCGGGATGTTAGGCCTCGAGCAAAAGTAAGTTTACCGGCTACCTTACCCTCCGAACCGGAACACGTTATGACGTTATGGCGGCAGGAATAGGTAAGGCGGTGGTACCAATCCGGACGAGTAGCTGCCAAACTCTACCACCTAGAAAATAATAATGTGAATTATTTAAAATGAAATTATTTTTTATAGCTTTGACTGCCGTAAACTTTATAGAAACTTGTACTTGTACTTTTTAGAAAGTTTTTTTTAACTTGGAAGTTTGTCATCCACTTTTTTATTTTTAAAATTACGTTTAATTTTTATAGTGATATATGAAAAATAATTTTATTTATTTATTAATCTAACAAATTTACGAACTACTGTAAAGCTAAACTAATTTTATGGAGATTGTTGAAGACCCATGGTCAAATAAATGTTATTTTTATAACGATCGCTCAAGTGGCTCCAACAGGATAGCCATACAAATAAAAATTAAAAGAGCAAAAAAGTACAAGCAAGCAAGTACGCGGCATTGCGTTCAACAATTATTAATATACTAGCTGTCCCGGCGAACTTCGTACCGCCCGTTCAGTTAGTATGGGAATAATTACAATGTTATTACGTTTCCGAACAAATGATGCTTGAATTTAATTAGGTAAGTAACCACGTTTCCGAACAAACGATGCTCTTTCAATTCAATATAGTCTATGGCTGTGAATGACATTGACATTCTTTACGCGCGTTTTTTAAAATATGCGAAATTAAATGTACATTTTTCAAAATTTTCGAGAGATTTTCTTAATATTTTTTTCCGTAAGAACCTTCTCCTAATAATAACAAATACAACAAAAAAAGAATGAGTGAAATCGGTCCAGCCATTCACGCGTGATGCCGTGACCAAGGAAAACGGGTTTCATTTTGATATAATATATAGATATATGTAAAAATCAATGCCACTTTTCGTTGTAATTTTATAACTCAAGAAGGTGAGCCCGTCACCTATCGAAACCAAATGTGTAGGATTTGTTTGGACTATTTAGTAGATGGTTTATGTAAAGTTTGAATAAAATCGGTCTGGCGGTTCTTCATTTACCACATTATTTGTAACAAATGAATTCAAAAAATGGCGGATCATTTTGGACCTGGCGGACCTTTTTACAGATGGGGATTGTGCTGTCATGTTGAAACTTCTTTCAGTTGTTTTTTTTTCTTTTTTTGTGTTTTTGTGTTATGTCATTCGTGCGTACATATACGTAGCGAAGCATGTACCGGGCCTGTGAAGCATGTGTAAGTATAAATCTAAGAAAACAGTGTTGACGTACCTCAAGCAACTCTCAATAATCATTGAGATACCCTCTTTTGTTACCACACAAATTTTTGCTGTATCGGTAGTTATTTTTTTAGCATATTTTGTTAAGGCATGGGACAACGAACAAGCAGTCGGCTTTCCTGAAGGTATGACACAACTTTGACCTATAAACACCACATATATTATTGGTGTGTCGTTATTCTTTGAACGGTGTGTAAAGCTTGATATGTATGTTTTTATGTTTCATTTCATTATGTTTTGTCTAGTTTAGTTTTTCTTGGGTCAAGTGTAGCAGAATTGGCACTAGTGTCTGACAATGGGAAACAATAAAGTATCCGTACGTACAATGCTTCCTTGGCTAAGCAAATCAATAACCTAAACGCAAAAAAACAAAATAAAAAAAATATCAATTTTAAAATAATTCGTCAAACAAAAGGCTTATTTATATATCATTGATAATTTTATCTAATGTAAACAGTACCAACATAAAAACAACTGCTTTTAAACGTAAAAAATCAAATCTAGTTCTTTTCATTACATAGTATAAAACAAAGTCGGGTTTTCTGTCCCTAATGTCAATTTGTACGCTTAAATCTTTCAAACTACGCAACGGATTTTGATGCGGTTTTTTAATAGATAAAGTGTTTACAAGGAAATTTTCTTTGTATATTTTATACTTGTGCGAAGCCGGGCGGGCCGCTAGTAGTAAATAAAACACAGAGTTGAATTTAAAACATTCTTCTTACAAACAAATAAATTAATACGCAAAAATTAATAACTTACGATTGGTTGATAAACCGGCTACATTTAGGTGACATCCTCCTTTCTTTGGATGTCGGTTTAAAAGAGTAACACTACATCAATATGAGAGGTGGGTGTATATTTGTAAAAATTTTTTTTACATGTTGACTATATTATTTGAAATACTAGCGGCCCGCCCCGGCGTTGCAAGGTTATGAAATATACATATAAACTTTCTTCTTCAATCACTTTATCTATAAAAAACTACATCAAAATCCGTTGCTTAGTTGTTTTGAAAGATTTAAGCATACAAAGGGACATAGGGACAGCGGAAACGACTTTGTTTTATTCTGTGTTGTAATTAGATTTTGTTAAGGTATGATCAATCACTTCTAAAAGTCGATCATAAAATTTACGTAAGTACCGTTCATAAGGAAAATTCAGCATCACGTTGGAAGTGTACATTAAGATTCTTTTTTCTTGTTATTTTGGCTTCTTTAATAAGTATTGTTTCTAAATACTTCGAAACAATATCAAGGACGTGGCCACTTGAACGGCCTCCACAGTTTCAGACTAACCGGCGACTTTACAAGGCTGTCGAATTTTGTAAAGTGGTTTTATAACTTCTCATATCGCATCTAAACGTTTTGATTATACTACCTTAGACGCCTAACTACACCGAGCAACGGGCTCGGGTTCGATTCCCGACGGGGGCAGACATTTGTGCAATGAACAATTAGATGTTTGAATTTCCGTTTTTGCATGTTTTAGAATCGTTGACTAACACCGATAACACAAACATGTTATAATTTGCTTACTTTGGTGTTAGACGCAATTTGTGTAACTCATCCAGGAATATTTGTTTATTTATTTTATAATCGCCACTGTGGTCTAGCGGTCCAGGTGTTGCAGTTGACTAGGACAGCCAAGGAACTTGTGATTCTCTATATCTGATCTGGAGCTTAACAATCTAATTATTTTCATGCGTTCAGGTGACATTCATTTCCTCCGCTAATTTAATGTATTTAATCCTATTTTTAGTTTGTCATGAGAGTTGAGACATGTCTTAATTTAGTGGAGTTTTTTCGAAATTTGAGAAAACCACATGAAAACAAATTCGAAAAGATGATACTTACTTTTTCACTATTTATAATAATCATTATATACCACAGGTAAATGATAATTGTTATAGATTATCTATACATATAATAAATCTGTAGAAGGGTCAATACTGTACGTTTAAAATATTGAATGAATCGCTTCTGTGGTCTAGCGGTTCAGTTGTTGGACTTGACTGCATGAGGACCCGGGTTCGAATCCCGGGTCGGGTAACAAAAAAGAAAATTGGGTTTTTTCCAATTTTCTAATAAAAAAACGTTGTTCGGGATTGGATATGTTTCCGGTTGCCATCTATCACACTATGGTGTCTTCGGCTAGTCCTGGGTACCCTGGTTATGCCTCGGCCTACCTCTTCGGGGATATGGGCGTGAAGATACTAACTTACTTTTATTTATCTATGCTATGAAAACGAATTTCATCTTTGACATGAGTGCAGTGCGCATATGCTAGTTTTTAATCTGATCGCTATAAATTTATGAAGATATCAAAACGATTTAAACGCGGACGAAGGCGCCGGCAGCAGCTAGTAGAGTTAAAAAAAACCAGGAGCTTGGGTACTCTAAACAAAGTTGCAAATATAAAACATGTTTACTTATTCTAATCGTGGTAATGAGTTCTAATTAAAATGAAGGATTTCTATGTCCAGTTATCTTCTGACTATGACCATTGTATCGATCGATTTCTTTGGCGATTATATTGTCTACGTGCGACTATAAGTACCTACTTATGCGTAACAAGGTACAAACATACGTATCAATAACTACTAGTGGTCGCCCATTGGTCGAAATTCGACCATAATAAATTTTAGTATCTTGTTGACAAGAACGCCATCTTCATTTCTCAAGACCAACTACTTTGTGTCTAAACTTTTAGTGCCCCATATGTGATCTTTTATCGTTATCATTAATATATTTGTTTTTGTGTGTCAAATGCATGGTGGTGTGGGTAATGTTTTATTTATTGATTTAATGTACTTTATAAGCAATATTATTAAAAAATATTAGCGTTCTGCATGTCTTCTACACATAAACTATAAGTGTGCCAAATTTTGTACTCCTCCGTCGCGCAATTTTCTTAAAAAGGAGTCCAAAGTTATGGCATCAGGTATTAAAATATAGATTATACGTTATATATAGGTATTACTTCGAATAATAAAATGTTTGTAATGTTTGGTGTTAAAATGCGAAAGGGCATGCTCCGCTGGTTCGGTCATGTGGAAAGAATGACAGATGAAAGATTGACAAAGCAGATATACAATTCGAATGTGGATGGATGTAGGTACCCGGGGAGACCAAGGTTGACATTTCACGATCAGATCAATCAGATATTATCCGAGGGTGGTGTCAAGAGTCTCCGAAACCGGCGCGTTTGTATGAAAAGGGTAATGAATGTGAAGGAAGCAAGACAGGTTTGTCAGGATCGTGAGGTCTGGCACTCGATACTCTCTGCCTACCCCGTAAGGGACTTGGCGTGAAGATATGTATGTATGTATGTGTAATGTTTGGGTGCCCTGGTTGTGCCTCTGCCTACCTCTTCCGAGCTACGACCGTATCCCCGAAGAGGCTTTGTCGTTTTTGCGTGAAAGAGTAACAAACATACATACATACAAACTTTCGCATTTATACTATTAATAGGATGTCAAATCAAATTATATTTATATTAGTCATGACTGTATTACGTGAAACCGGATAATATCGCATTAAATTTGTTTGTAACAATATAAGTGTTTTTTGAAAACATTAGCGCTTAACCTAGTTAGCTAAACATTTAAATATATTTTACACAAACATAAGCAACGTACTATAGGTCTCTAACTACTCGTACGGTTTATGACCCTAACGTTGAGGCTAGTTTAGGTTTACTTCTTACCAACACCGTAACTCTGTCTATCTAGTAGAGTTCTCTAACTACTCGTACGGTTTATAACCTTAACGTTGAGGCTAGTTTAGGTTTACTTCTTACCAACACCGTAACTCTGTCTTTCTAGTAGAGTTCTCTAACTACTCGTACGGTTTATGATCCTAACGTTGAGGCTAGTTTAGGTTTACTTCTTACCAACACCGTAACTGTGTCTAGATGGTAGAGATCTGCAAGAAATCGCTCTGGTTACAACTCGGGTCTGATCCGGTGGTGGAGTACCCGGTGATTTTAATCCTAGTCGTTGTCGGACTACCACTAAGCTCGACTGTATTAGTTTTTTTATATAATAAGAAGGCTAACAGATACATGGCTCTCCTAATGGGTCAATATGGCGGCAGGAATAGTTAAAGCGGTTGATCTCTAATCGGACAACCTGCTGCATAGCACTCTTTCACCAGTGGTCTTGGCGGTAGTGACCCATTCCGCCTTTGTTGGCCTCTTACGAGCTGCCAGATAGGACGGTAGATGGTCTTTTTTACATAGGTACTAGATATAAAATACTAGCTACTATATAAAATACTAGCTGACCCAGCAAACTTCGTATCGCTTGACATTAATGCTTCGATAGTAGTGCAGTCTGTCGGATACAATGTGAAACATTCTAAAATCAACAACTACTTATTATAAAAAAATAATTAGAAACCTATTTCCAGGAGACCAAATTGTGAATCTAAACCATTCTCGAATTCCCTTGAACACACACAAAAAGTTTCATCAACTTCGGTCCAGTCGTCTAGAAGGAGTTCGGTGACACACACGAACACAAGAATTATATATATAAAGATGTTTTACATAATCGGAGTAACAAGGGATATCGCATATTACAAGCTGCCTGGCAGCCAGACAGAGGGTCTGTTTTACATGGGGTATTTAAGCAGTGCCGGATTTATATTTTTTATGAGTGTAGGCCACTTTATTTCTGCCGCCCCTAAGACGCTGCCGCCTCTGGGTCGCGGCCTATACGGCCTATTTATAAATCCAGGACTGGGTATTAGAATTTAACTAATAAGTAATGAGTCAGATACTCAAAAAATATTAAGTATCTGTATTAGACGGGCCAGTTGTCACAAAACTGGTGGTAGAGCGCTGTGCAGCAATTTGTCGGTTAGGGATACACTGCCTTACATATTCCTGCCACCATAATGACAGTATCATGTTCCGACCCAGAGGTTAGGGTAGCCCGTGGACTTTAAAATAGACCCAGCTACGAGAGAGCGACACACCTATAACATCTATGGTGTCTAAAGGCCACGGTTGTTTCTTACTATTGGGAGACCTATGTGCTCGTTCGCTGACTAATGCGTTATGATAAGATAATAAACAAATAATTATCTAGATACTAGCGGCCCGTGCTTCGATACTTAAATGACTACATGAATGACATAACAAAACAATTTATGTATAAAGATATATAAAAATCAATGCCACCAATTTAAATTTTAATTCATTTATTTTAAATTAGTAAGGACTACACATAATCCGCCCTGTTAATATATGAGGACTAAGGTAGAAGTAACATGAAGCTGATATTATAGTCTATATCACGTTGTAATAAAGACGTATAAAACGAGGTTGAACTTGATATATGATGGTATGATTGATAACTACTCCGTGTTTAATAATAAGACGGAAAAGGTAAGCACTACACATCCTTACTAATTTTAATTACGTACGTGTGTACGTTACTTATGTGTTACTAACGCTAATATAACGAAGCCAAAGTCTCTAAGAAAATAAATTAGTGCGAAGTCAATAAACTAAAATTGTCAATAAGCAAATATGTCTGTAAGAATCAATAAACATTGTCGGTTTGTTCCATTCATAGTTATTAATACAATATTAGAAGAAGCAATGCCCCAATATCTGGGATCCGCCCCCCGTACGATGCGGGCCTCCACATTTATCTGATTATGTTTATTGTGTTTACTTTACTATTGTACTCAGTGTCTCGTCTAATGTCAATGTTTGTCTACATTTTTTTTAAAGTTTATGCTTATTTTTTAAGTAAAACCGTCTTTAGCGGCGTTGCGCACTTTTTTTGGAATGGGTAAAAACTTCTAAACTCGCGTCAGGACACGCGACCTGACCGAAAATTCGGAAGACGGCGCTGGGCGCTTGCGCGAATATTCGTGTTGTCATGTTTGTGTACGTATGTTTGCATTGTATGTTTGTATATTGATGATAACGATAAAAGATCACAGATGGCGCACTAAAAAGTTTGGAAACAAAGTAGTTGGTCTTGAGAAATGAAGATGGCGGTCTTATCAACAAGATATTAAATTTTATTATGGTCGAATTTCTAGACTAAATATTTCAAATTAAGCATTCAAGGAAATGTATCTAGCCTAGAACCGTCCCTTTTAATATTTATTAAAATCTCCTTTCGTGATGATCTTTATGTCGATTCGATCATTAAAATCGGTTCAGCCGACGTTAAAAATGTAACATTCACACAAACTTGGGACACTTACGTTTACAATAATATTGGGAATGACAATAATATAAGGAATTATTTGCATATAATAACTATTTATTAGGTCAAACTTTTCTAGGCTGACATTGGTCCTACTGTGGGGGTTTGACCTTGACCCCAATTGTGTAATAAACTGCGGCACTAAGGTCACGCTGTGACAGTGTCATTATCATGTCATTCAGAGTTTAATAGATGTAAATAAGTTAAAATAATATTACTTATTCCATATTCGAATATTTACCAATTTTTATAATTACGTGTAACTATAAAAATTGGTAAAGATCAACTAAAAGTATCGTCAACGTTAAAGCATGCTTCCTTTAATTAACGAACCGTAATCCTTCCATTGGTAGTTTGCATAAAAGTAACGAAACGTTGCTCATAGTTATAGAAAATGTTAAAAGATAACAATCAAAAACTAATGACTGTAGTAAGATTTGGTACTATTCGTACTAATAACAACCGTTCGTAAGCAAAATTAATCGTTTCTTGAATATAGAAACCGAATCTAATTCGTGGACATTAATGTTGTCGGGTTACCGGAAAGTTGTGTGCGAATGGATAGGGCTATTCAGCCATCGTGAAAGAAGATTGTCGTAATTTTTTCATTATTATTGAATTTCGTGTTTATATTGAGTGAAATTAGTTAACTTAAGTGGGAATTAGATTAATTTTGTTCAGTGAAAGTGCACAAATGAAATAAAAAGTGCACAAATGAAATACCTAATCATGAAGAAATTAGTGTGCCGTCTATTTCCTCGCTGCCGTCAAATCTCACTAGAGCTTGAGTAACGAAGCCACCGCTTTACTCAAGACCCTGACCTGACATGACTTTGTACATAGTGACTAATGACTGTATAAGAATTACCTAACTTGACATTAGCTGAATCAGTCGTGAAAAACGATCGAAATTTACACATATTTTATTATATTTATAAAACAAGAAGAAGAATTTTGCCGGGTTACCGGAAAGTTGTGTGCGGATAGGATAGGATTGCGGCCCCTATTGAGCGGGGCTGGCAGAAGGAGATCGCGAGATCTAACGCCGCTGGGGCTGTGGATGTGTGCGAAAGCGTTCCCGCAGCCCCGGTACCTGGCGAAGGGGTGGACACCGTGGGGTTTTAGTGAGTAGAAGTCTCACATAACCCGCCACTTCCCCCGAAAGTGGCCTGTATCCATGATGGATTTCCCCACGCAAAAAAAAAGGGTTATTATTGGCAATAATTTAGGTTTAAAGCTCGATATAAAAACACTTAATGACTTTCAATGATATGTATCGTATATTAGTCAAATTATATCTTACAAGGAAGGCTATAAGACCGATTCTTATGAAAGCGAGAAGCCAAAGAGGACGATTGCGCTTGATCAGCTAATTTACTATTAATATTGCTATATTAATTTTTGTAAACTACATTAAATAAATCAACGCGCCCTCTCAAAAATTAATCGACATTATACAAACTTATTTCCAATAATTAGTAATATACTATCAGACCATTTCAATTACCTTAATTAATCAAATGTATTACAAATCTTACTATATATAATTCTTCTATGAGTGTGTCACTGAACTCCTTCTAGACGACTAGACCGTTGTCGATGAAACTTTTTGTATGTGTTCTAGGGAATTCGAGAATGGTTTAGATTCACAATTTGGTCCACTGGAATTTTTTTTTTATTAATTTTTTAATAATAAGTAGTTGTTGATTTTAGAATGTTTCACATCGGATCCGACAGACTGCGCTACTGTCTAAGCATTAATGTCAAGCGATACGAAGTTTGCTGGGTCAGCTAGTGTATAATTAAAACGTAAAACCTAAACAATTAAAATATATAAACTAAATAATAATTACTATTCTGTGGCCAATTTAAATCGCAATTCTTGTAAGAAACTTATAGGCAATGGCTTTGTCAACGTGTCGGCCTCTTGCTGACCCGTAGAACTAGGAACGTAACTTAATTGGAACGAAGTTCCTTATCGCGCGTTGTGAAAGTAGGCTAGACGGAAAAAAATCTCACGAAAAGTTGTAACGACACTTTTTGCTGTAAGATGTGCGGCGTGCGCATGTTTCTCTGTCTATCTCTCTCTCTCTCTTATAAAAGCAAGCCAGATATTTTCATTATTTTTATTGATTGTATCCAGGTTCTTTGTACATAATTCAATATACACTTCGTTCCATCCGGGTGTCCCTTAACACCTCTCAACTTTTTTATTACATTTTTCTCAACTTCCTCTCTCGAAAAATGATACTTGATATCAATATGTTTTAAGGGTTTGTGGTTTGTTAGGATTCATAGGGGATTTAATGTCTTTCAATAATATGTATCGTATGTTAGCAAATTGTATTTTACAAAGAAGGCTAAACGACCGATTCCTATGACAGCGAAAAACCAAAGAGAACAATAGATGGCGCTTTACTGTTGATATCGCTATATTAATTTTTTAAACTACATAAAATAAACCAACAGTTATAAGGTATTTTTGAATTTGCAATAGCTGATCGTTAGCAAAAACGCCGCGATATTTGTGTAATAATTGTTAATTCGTTATGCGGGATAGGCAAAAACATAGGTTTGATTGCATAATTCGATGTCAATTGATACAAAGCAATCGATTGCTTTTCAATTGCTGATTAATGTTATTAATACACAATAACCAGGCGGATGTGTTTACCATAAAAATTTTGTTTAAAATCAAATCATTTGATGCCGGTATAATTCGAACGCAGATAGATGCCAAATCTGTGGTGTTACGCTCGCTGACCGCCTTCGTAACGTTGAGATCCGAAAAAGTGAGGATTGAAAGATAGTGGCTTTTTAATTGATAAAGGGCGTGCTCCGCTGGTTTGGACAAGTAGAAAGAATGACAGATGCAAATGCAATGCAAAGCCGATATACAATGCGAATGTGGATTTACGTAGGTATCTGGGAAGACCTAGGTTGACATTCCACGATCAAATTTTTCGGGTGCTATCTGAAGGTGGTATCAAGAGTCTCCTAAACCGACATGTTTACATGAAAAGAGTAATGAATGTGGAGGAGTTCATCAATTCAGTATTTGTAATGTGCAAACCAGCGGAGCATGCCCTTTCTCATTTTAAAACTAACACTTTTCTTTTCAATCTCGCTCTTTCTCGGATCTCACTTGCGTTTAGCGAGCGTAACGCCACAGATTTTTCGTAGCGCTCTCATTTCGACCGCATTTATCCTAACTCTCGCATCCATGCAACAATGTTGCGATAAGCACAGACCTGTGCAAATATACAAAATAATCTTATTTTAAAACACAACATTAACTCTTTATCTATAGAAAACCTCAGTCAGTAATGGGTTCACTGGTCAGCCTGATACATTGTTGGCTGACTTCTTAGTCAGCTAGAGGAATTGCTCTTCCACCAAAGTCAATTTTCTGCTGATGCGCCACCGGATGTTGCCGTCGTATTTTGTGTAACGTTTCTCATTTGCCGTAGCGTTAGTAACAATATTGTTTAGTTTTTATCGTGTCTTCTGAACAGAGCTACTTGGTTTATATTCTATCTTTGATATGATGCGACCTGTATTTCTTCCCTTCTAAAATAATTCAGCTTTATCATTTTGGTATTACAGCTTCATCTATTATTGCAGCCGTAACGTCAGTGTTTGAAATGTCGCATTCCGGTTTGGAGGGTAGGTTTGCCGGTAACGCAGGAGACCTAACACCTCAGTCTCAGGTTTATAACACACCTATACGTTAGCAACTTTGGTATCTACAGTGAATTACTTACCAGTAAAAAAAATGTAAAAAAAAAAATATCTTCCTCTCGTTTATTATTTATGGTTAAAGCGATCATATTTTCCATGTCATGTATAATGCTTATGAGTTAAAGATTTATTGTTATGTATATTTGGCTACCGCCCCCAGTGTTGTGCGTATGTCGGCAATCGTATTACCGGCACACATAGGACTTCGCATCGGTTCAAGGGCGAAGGTCAGAGATTGTAAAATAAATAGACGCGCCGCGTAACCGATCGATTATACCTACAGACTGTAGGTATAATCGATCGTACATGTAATACACAATGCTACTACTGGGCAGGAAAGAGGAGTGTTCGTTATTACTATAATTAGTACAGTTCCATTATTGTCAAATATCATACACTAGCGGCCCGTCCTGGCTTCGCACGAGTACAAACATTTCTTTTTAAACACTTTATTTATTAAAAAAAACCGCATCAAAATCCGTTACGTAGTTTCAAAGATTGAAGCCTACAGAGGGACATAGGGATAGAAAACGCGACGTTGTTTTATACTATGTAGTGATTAGCAAAGCTAATAAAAAGAGACAAGAAAGTGATTGACTTCTGTTGGTAACGGTAGTGCCTGACGAAACACATTTTCTTAAATAAGAAAACAAAACAATAACAATTTCTCCTGTTATGACTTTGCTTACATTATTACACTATTGTGTTCCGGGTTACAGGAAATCATACTTTTTTCTCCGTGTAGGTCCGAGTCCGTTGTAGAATAGACCAGCTGCCTTTGCCGGGCAGCTCGAAGGGTCGAGCACAGGTTTAATATTGGTAATTACTAATAATACCCAGGTATTGATACGTCTGCTTGTTTGCTTTCCAATATCATAAAGAAGACTAAAATATTTACTTATGTTATATTAAACAAAGTGGTTTTACAGACAAAAAGTTACCTTAAAACGGCTGTACTGGTTTAAATGCTTAGAAATTTGTTGGATTAGTAAAAACGCAATACAAATTTTGAAAAACATCACAAAAAATTTAAAGGAAAAATCTAAATTATATTATAATAAAAGATTGACAAAGCAAATATACAATGCGAATGTGGATGGATGTTGTTACCAGGGGAGACCAAGGTTGACATTCCACGATCAGATCACTCGGATGTTATCAGAGGGTTGTGTCAAGAGGCTCCGAAACCGGCGTGTTTGTATGTAAAGGGTAATGAATGTGAAGGAAGCCAGACAGGTTTGTCAGGATTGTGAGGTCTGGCACTCGATACTACTTGGCGTGAAGATATGTAAAAAAAAGGATCTTCACGCCCATATCCCCTAAGTGTTACGCTGCCTAACATACGTACAACCATGACTAGCCGAAGACACTAAGTCCTATAATTTGATAGGTGGAAAACCTGTCGCCAACCGGGCTCATATCCAATTCCTATCAACATTTTTTTTTTGTTAAGAAATTGGTAAAGCCCAAATTTCTTTTTTGTTTCCCGGCCCGGGAACCGAACTCGGGATCTCATGCAGTCAAGTCCAACGACTGAACCGCTAGACCACAAAAGCGATAAGATATGTATGAATGTAAACGAAATATGAAGGACACGAAAACGGGTGGTATACGCAGTTTGCAGGATCAACTGTACATCAATTAAAAGAGGCAAGGTTTAATTAAATATTCGCCGACGAATCTGTGATGACGAGCTGGCTAGATCAAAGTCAATTACCTGTGCATTTATAACATTCATTTAATTTACGAAATTAATGACTGTACATTCATTGTTACTCAAATGGCGCGATATCGCAAGTCGCAATTACTCGTTTTAAAAGATACATCAATTAAGATAATGGCAACCCACATTACTTTACCACAGTACATCCAAAATCATAATGACTGGGTATATCATTTTCAAAACGGGAAAATGAGCGAAACACTAAATAATGTTCGACAGGTCTGGCACTCGATAATCTTGCCTACCTCGTAAGGGAATTGGCGTGAAGATATGTATGTATGTAATGGTTGACAGTTGTTTAAATATTTTTTTATGGTATTAGATAGAAGGCAAACAAGGAGACGGATTTCCTGATGGTAAGAAATTCACGCCACCTAGAGACACCAAAGGTGCGTTGCCAACCTTAGGCCGGGATATTAAGCCTCGAGCAAAAATAAGTTTACCGGCTACCTTATCCTCCGAACCTAAACACATCAACGGAAACCGTAAACGTTATGGTGGCAGGGATAGGTAAGGCGGTGGTACCAATACGGGCGAGTCGTTGCGAAAGTCTACCACTAGTTAGATGTCACGGTACTGCACTAGTTAGATGTCACGGTGTTAGTGACGGCAAGCCTGTGCTCGTCTTTTACGAGCTGCCTGGCACAGGAAGGCAGATAGTCTATTCCGCAAATGAGTCCGGATCAACATGGGGAATTATAAAAATATAATTTGTAGTGTGATCTCATAAATGTATTTAGTAACTTTAATTATGTAAACGTGTTATGTGGTGTGTGTTGTATGGTTGTTTTATGTGTTTGTATTATAACGTGGAAGAAGCCAAGCAGATTAGCAAGGATCGTGAGGTTTGGCACTCGTAACTCTCTGCTTAGCCCGTTAGGGAATTGGCGTAAAGATATGTATATAACTTTATTTATTACTTGCTATGTCTGCGACTGCGTTTTGCGTGGAATTTAAAACAACTTTAAAATGAAAATAGTCTACGTTACTCCTTATTACATCACCTACCTGTTAGTGAAAACACCAGCTAACATTAGTCCAGCTGTTTCTAAGATTAGCCGGAACAAACAGACAGTGAAACAAAAATAGTTAAAAAAAATGTTTTTTTTTTATATATGTACCGTACCGTATGCGTGTAGTAAAAAACTGTTTTTTTACCATAACAAACAGAAATTTTAATTTCATTTATCTTTGTAGATCGTAAATGTAATATAAAATTATCATAAATTTTACTATAAACTATAGAGACTTCATCAAGATTTTATTTCATCCATTGTTATTATCATACTCTTTATTCTACACAACTGGTATTACAAAATATACTTAAAAGTAAAAAAAAAGCAAGTAAAAAGGGCGAGCTCTTGTAAAAGAAATTTAATTATTTAGTTCTAGCATTTGCCCGCAGCAAAACTGCGTATCAATGAAAAAATATGTTGACCTCGCTCTATTGTGGCGTAAAAGAAGAAATTTTTTATTAATAAGTATTAGTATGGATTATGGATTGAGACACACATGATACATTTAAAAACATTTTAAATATGGGGTTTAGAGATGACGTAAAAATCGACTAACATACATAAAAAAATGTAGGAGTCGAACATATAACCTCCTCTTTTTGGAAGTCGGAAAAAAAGTCTTGACTTTTGGAAGTCTCTGTTGTACACAGATATTATTTTATTCCTTTGTTAAATTATTACTTCTTATTTTATTTAAATCTTTAATTTTTTCTTGTTATCACCGCCAATCGCTGACTATCGGGGAAATCTTGGGCTACTTATCTTATTTGGAGAGTTCTATTTGTAATTGCTAATTAATTTTGACCGCCTCGTTGGTCGCGTGGCTAGCGTACACGCCTAACTACGCCGACCAACCGCGAGGCTCGGGTTCGATTCCCGACGGGGCAGGCATTTGTGTGATGAACATTTAGATATCTGCATTTCCGGGTCTGGGTGTTTATAAAATTTATTCTGGTATCTATTTAAGTATTTCTATGTATTAGTATCGTTGACTAACACCCATAACACAAGCATATAATTTGCTTACTTTGAGGTTAAATTCAATTTGTGTGACTTGTCCAGGAATATTTATTATTATTATTTTAATTCATAGTCTCATCATCATCGTCATCATCGTCTGCCAACTTACAGTAGTATTGGCTGTGAGACACAGGTTAAATATGTGATCATATGGTTGTAGGTAGTTAATGATGGTAATAAATAATTACAAAGTTATGATAATTAATCAAGGAAAACAGTTTTAAACTATTTAGAAGCATTAAATTAACATACACTTAAAAAAATAAACATAGCATATACACACACATACACAAACTCACACACACACGCACTAATACACACACAAACACACACACACTCACACACACATTACACACAGGTTAACATATGTGATGTATATTTTTTCTCTTATGTAATTAACTATTTTTTTATGTATATATTATAATTGTGTAACATGTTGCTATGAAAGAGCGAGGCATCCTGTCACAGGTATCATTATACTTAAAAGGATGCCTCAAAAATGGTGTCCTTTTTTGTAACAATGTCATACTACAAATAAAGATATTTTTCATTTTTTTTTCATTTTCATTATCCCTTATTGAAGTGATGATTCATAATTATGGAAGATTACGGTTAGCAACCAACTAATAACCAATTAACAAATAATTGTGGGACATAGTGCCTTTGGCTAGTCTTTTTCTTTTATTAATATGGCTTTCAATCGTTATTCACAACTTATTTAGCCAACTTTGGCTAGTCGTGGGTGTGCTGGTTGTGCCTCTGCCTTCCCGTTCGGGGAATTTTATTGTTAATTAGTAAACTATCGATAATCTAAAATAATCGATATTATCGATGCTATTTATATAGTTTTTTATTCACTAGCAATAATACTATCGATAGTATTTCTTATATGCGATAGTATTGCCTGGTTTTAAGCTATCGATAATATCGATAGATACTATTTACATGACGTCAACTATCGATAGACTCGATAGTCGACTATCGATCGACAACACTAAATCGTTGACTATCACCCATAACACAAGCATACTTTGGGGTTAGATTCAAATTTTGTAATTTGTTCAGAGATATTAATTTATAACTTATCTTTAACCTGTTTCTGTTCTTGCTTTGTTTTTTATTTTATATACTTTAATTATCACTCCTATGAAAATAATAAAATGTATAAAATAGAAGTCATATTGTACCTAACAAACTTAGTATGAAAATTGTCCGCCAGACGTGCAGATAGACCGGCAGAGATAACACTATCACTTTACAATTACTGGAGCAATAGACGCGATAGGGCAAAGCCCCACATTGATATACAAATAATCTAAATGCATGTATAATAACAAAAAGGACCTCGCCAAGTTTGTCTGTCTGAAGGCGATAAACTTATAAACGAGATAATTCAATCGACAAATACGATTTTGCATCAAAAGGAATTTAATTATTTATTTCTGTCAACTTTATATCGCTTAACAATAACATTTACTGAAGGTTGGTATTGAAAAAATGTTTGTTTTCGCTATTGCCCGGTGTAAAGGAAAGCCACAGGGACTTGCCATGAGGATATGTATGTATTTACCCGGATTTCTCCTTTTCCTGACAATAACTAACACAATAAAAAATAATTATCAAAATTTGTCCAGTTGGTCCGAATTGGTTCAGGCTTAACGCGATGACTAAGGGAAATGAGGATTCACTTTTTATATGTATATATTGAAACACATACGAATGTTGAATGTTACTATCTGTAACATGCAGTCTATGCGGCAACTAGTACACTTACTGAACTGGAGTTGAATTAAAAACTGTATGCATATTTTATCCTTTTTTTAAACGTATTAATTTATTTTATATCAATAGCCCATCTATAAGGACTTTCGTACAAACTTTCAACCCCTATTTCACCTCCTTTAGGGTAGAATTTCCAGAAACGCTTAAATACGTATCTTCTTATTTTTAATAAGTAGCCCAAAAATAAAGTTTGTCGTTACTTACTTAATAAGGACGGTCTTCAACCGCATAGGGGTAGAATTTCTAAAAATTCCATCCTTAGTGAGACACCCACTCTCATATAACCAACTCAATAAGATGCCCCTAGTCACTAAATTTCATGGCTGTAACTATAACAGCTCTTTTTAACTTTGCTCGGCGATGATAAAGCAGTTAGTCAAGACATGTTATTTTATAAGTAAAGATAAGTAATTTAAATTCATTCTAATTATCTAAATATTATCTATGTTGCATACAAAAAAAAATGTTTGTTATGAAAATAATTCCTCGTAAGCAAAGCTGCAAACAATTGTTTGTAATTAATTAAACAAGATAACACCAGTTTTGATTTATCGCTTTAACCTTTTGAGACAAGGACTTGATCTCTTTTCAGGTTAATGAGCTATAATATGGTAAGGTATTTTATATCTAAATTATATCAATCCGAAATTTATTTTAATACTGTTTTTTAGGATTGTTTTCTATATCGGCATGCGTTGACAGTTAATTTTTTAATCGACTTAGAATAAAGGAGGCGGTTAATACTTTTTTTGTGTATGTTAATTGATTTCCCCGTCATTCCTGAAACGATTTTTGACGCTAAACTAGAGCCGACCCATGATTACAAAAACCCACCCTCAAAGTCCCATGATCACAAAGATTTACTAGGTGGTAGAGTTTTGCAACGACTCGCCCTGAATGGTACCACCGCCTTACCTATTCCTTCGACCATAACGTGCAATGCTTGCCATTGACGTGTTCCGGTTAGGAGGGTAAGGTAGCCGGTAAACTTGTTTTTGATCAAGGCTTAACATCCCAGCTTCAGGTTGGTAACGCACCATTACCACCTTTGCTGCCTCTAGGCGGCATGAATGTCTTACCATCAGGAAATCCGTCTGCTTGTTGGCCTTCCATTATCGTAAAAAAAAGATATTTGGCCTTCAGACAGTCTTCGTTGCAAATATACTCAACATCTGACCTGTGGAATATGGTGCTACTGTTGTTGGACCCATTATTTACTTTATTTGTGAATTATTTCAGGACACATTCGGAAGAGCCAAGAACTGGGTGAAGGAACTTCAGAGGCAAGCGTCGCCGTCGATCGTGATAGCCCTCGCTGGCAACAAGAGCGATCTGGCCGGCAAGCGCATGGTTGAGTTCGACGAGGCGCAAGCGTACGCCGACGAGAACGGTCTGCTCTTCATGGAGACCAGCGCCAAGACAGCAATGAACGTTAACGACATTTTCCTAGCTATCGGTGAGTTTGGAATCAGCTAAATCTATTACATCATGGTCGCCCGTTGGTTGAAATTTAACTATATTATTTACATATACATGACATTATACAGGTCGGTTATTAAAAGCTGGCACGTACACACATTTACACGTTGTGCTTGTGTAGCGTCTGTGATTAAGCGCGCGGCGTGACGTCGCATCAAGTCACATCATGAAAAGTCTGCCCGTCTCTTTCTTGCGCGGTCAAGCTTATGAGTGTGAAAAGGACAGTTCTTGTTTTGTTTTTGCGACGGTTTTTATATACAGCTGGACCTAACTAAGATCAGTTTCTGAATACGGGCCTTGTTAAGTAGCACTTCGAATCAAAATCTTTTATTTTGAACATCCTGTATAGTGAAATTGCATAAGTGTGAATGCTGTGAACGTGCCAGCTTTAGTTAACCGACCTGTATGCATAGACATTATATTATATTCTATACTCCAACTATTGTTATCCAGGCACTCCTATTGCCTATTGTTAGCCAGGCACATATCCAATCCGAAGTAAATTTTTTTTAGAAAATTCGAAAAATTTTCTTGTTGTTGCCCGACCCAGGAATCGAACCTGGGACGTCATGAAGCCAAGTCTAACACCGTAACTGCTAGACCACACAGACGATTATCTAAAATTCCTTTCTTCATTATTTTAATTTTTTTCGGGATTTTTTTTATATACTAATGTTATAAATGTGAAAGTTTGTTTGTCTGTCTGGCTATTACGCTTAATATAAATCATAACTATTCTACGCTGATCAAGTCGCGAGTGAAGGAAAGAGTTCTTTATGGTAACATACACACCGCATAGCCCACACGCGTACGACAAAACAATATGTCCATCTATGGAACATATAGATACACCATATATGATAATTCGAATCAGGATATTGAAGCTCTTGCATGAGCGAGTTTAACGATCAATATTAACTTTTATTCTTTAAAGTTTTCATAAGAAATCATCTTTAAAAATTAGAATCCAGTTCAAAAATAGCGATACATATTAGTTCACAAAAAAAAATCACTAAAGTCTGGATTGCATTTTTTGCGCATCAACTAATTGAATTAAAACAGCTAATTAATATTTTCGAGATAGAACAGCAAAATAAGCACACATCTTTCTTGATTGTATGTAATATTCTATAAAAGTTCGGTGGCCGTATCAGCCAATAAGTAGTTAAAGCAACTGTAACGCCATTGGATAAAATGTGCAATAGTAATAACGTTCCTGTATGTCGTTTCCAGCGAATAAGTTACCAAAGAGCGAGAGCGGCCCCGCGGGCGGGGCGCGCCGCCTCGTGGAGGCCGACGCGCCGCGCGCCTCCTCCTGCTGCAAGTGATACCCGCAGGTACCGACGAACACACACACACGCACGCACACACACACTAGAGCGCTCGCACGCCCGCACACACGCAGTGCCGGATTAACCCTCTATGGGTCTGTAGGCAATACAATTTTCGGTCTCCTTTCCTTTACCTATCAATTGCAAAACTCACATATTGTAATAACGTATTTCGAACATTTCGGAATTAATACGCTACAAATTATTATCACGTTCACGTTACGGAAGTTTACAGAACGCACCCTAGTCGGGGATTCCCCCAACGTGAATCAGGGGCCCTACCATGAACGCTTTTAACAGTATTATTTCATTCTTGCTAAATGTCCGTCTTTATAAGCAACTTTATGATATACGTCATAAGGTTGTCTTTCTCCGGTGACAATTAGTATTATTGAAATAATACTGTTTTAAGAGCTTATGGTAACCCCCCAGGTCCAGTTGCGTTTCGAAGTATTATATTAGTTCTAGAATTAGATACTAGATGGTTCTGTATGTATAAAGGTATAAAGTATTACGTTGAAAAAAAATACTATTGTTATCATTTTCGATCCATAAATCTTTTTATGCGGACAGCAGTGAGCCCCTGTTGATCTTGGGCACCTAGGCAATTGCCTACTCTGCCTTAAGGTTATTCGGCTCTGTTAACACGGACGCACACACACCGTGTCTTATTGATCATCACATAAAATATGGTGTATGAGTAAACGAGCAGGCAGATCGCGGATATGCACCTATATTCTGCAGGCATTATATTATTGATTAATTAGTCCAAGATATGTTGAGCTTACAAAAATTGGCTAAGTTATTATTCGTCCTGTGTTATTTTACTCACTTTTCAAATTACTAGGACACGTAATAGCGAAAGTTATTATGTCGGTCGGAACATGTAAGGTTGTGATATATGTACAACAAACGTTCGTCTTTTTAATAAGAATGGCATAATGTTATAGAAAACT
Source organism: Calephelis nemesis (assembly GCA_002245505.1). Lineage (NCBI taxonomy): Eukaryota > Metazoa > Arthropoda > Insecta > Lepidoptera > Riodinidae > Calephelis > Calephelis nemesis. The sequence goes on from NJDD01001628.1 coordinate 89,811, forward strand.
AAAAAAAAACAAAAATTCAATCACTAATATGAGTGGTTAGCACCCTCGCTGTCCAGTTGACTTGGGAAGCTTAGTGATTAAGGCGGATATCATACTGCCGATTTTAACCTTGGAATATTGCCACATGGATATGCGGTGGCTGTGTCCATATTGTGCGTTTTTTATATCAATTAAATTTTATCAGTACAAATTTAAGCTCCGCTGCAAAACTCTACCACCTAGTCAGATGTCACGGTGTTAGTGACGGTAAGTCTTTGCCCGCCTTTTACAAGCTGCCTGGCAGGAAGGCAAGGTTTATTCTGCAAAGGAGCCCGGACCAATACAGCGTTATCGTTTGAGCTTTACAAAGAAAAACATTTATAGAAGTAAAGTATATTAGGTATGAAAAGCGACGATATATTATATGATATGAAAAACTTTATACAAACTAAATACAATAACCAAATCGAAACGTGAAAATCGTTTTGCGCTAACCAATCCCAAGTCAAAGTATTGAACTTCCTAAAAATTAAGCGATTTATCTGAGAACGCCCTAAAAATGGCTAGAATGAAGCTCAGGAAAATTGCTAAAATATTTCATTATATTCTTAAACTTTCGATGTTTCATTCTTAGAATTTTCGAATATAAGTTCCTAAGTGATATGTACTCATGTTTCATTTTGGCACTTTTCAGACGAAATCGCAACACGGAGAGGGCGTGCGCGGGGGCTGAGGTATGTTGTCATATGTATTAGTCTTATTCCTTCGTTGGTCGAGTGGCTAGCGTAAACAACCACCGAAAACAACCAGGCTCGGGTTCCATTCCCGACGGGGGCAGGCATTTGTGTGATGAACATTTAGATGTCTGCATTTCCGGGTCTGGGTGTTTATTAAATTTATTCTGGTATCTATTTAAGTATTTCTATGTATTAGAATCGTTGACTAACTCCCATAACACAAGCATATAATTTGCTTACTTTGGTGTTAGATTCAATTTGTGTAACTTGTCCAGGGATATTTATTTATTTGGAAACGGAAACACATTTATTCAACTTTGAATAGAACTATACGTATATTTCGGATTATTATTACGAGTAAAAACTGTGTTAAATCCTAGTAAGGTTTCGGTTATTCCGCATGTACTACACGGTTTTGTAGACTTTCATCTAACATTTAACTTAAAAGGTAAGTTGTCTGTATACAATGTTCCTCGAAATAGGTTTCGCGGTTCGGCTGTACTTTGTCGAGTCGGTCATTTTTTCTTTTTTTTAACCGACTTTGACAAAAGTAGGTTTATGAGTTCGACCCCTATATTTTTAAGTTAAGTGATCTCTGACATTTCTGAACCGATTTGAAATATTATTTTTTCTTATTTGAGAGCTTCCTCCCGGGACGTGATTAAAGCCATTGACACCAAATCTGAGTGTGGTGATGGAATCGCATGGAAATTGGGGGAAACCTTCACGCCCATATCCCCTAAGAGGTAGGCAGAGGCACCCACGACTAGCCGAAGACACTAAGTCCCACAATGTGATAGGTGGCAAGCCCATCGCCAACCTATCCCGAGCAACATTTTTTTATTACAAATTTAGAAAACACAATTTTCTTTTCCCTTTTTTCTTGTCTGACCCGGGATTCGAACCCGGGACCTCATGCAGTCAAGTCCAACAACTGAACCGCTAACCCACAGAGGAGAAATTGGGGAAATACTTAATTTTTGTGTATGTAAGTGATCTTGTTGAAACGAAGTCGGTTTTTTGCAATTTTACTGCCCCTAAATTACATTTATTCAGACACATATTTTTTCAAAACTACATTTAATACTAAAAACATTTCTCTGTTTCCACTAGATAAGCCATCGGGATGAGCTGGATAATACACAGGAAAAATTAACTCACTTTAAACGCCTACTTTATTTAATTTATGAGCTTCATTTCGTGTTCGCTGCAATGCCCTGTACATTTAATACATGTAGTACTTTTTTTGAGCGAACTTCGCGCTTTCCTACCTTATCCTCATTTATACATAACACTGGGTAGCTTATGTTAAACGAAAATCAGTGATGAATTTGCGCTACTTAATTGTTATTATAAACCTAATGCTTTTAGTTATATATATTTAATATGTTTTTATATATTTTAAAGTTCACTGTTTTATATGTAAAGCATAATGAAATTTGTTTTGGATATGTGTCACGTGTTTTAGAAGTAAACAAGCCCATGAATAGAATATAATATATTTTTATTCACCTTACAAGAGGCACTTGTGACGAAGTATTGTTAATTTTTATGATACATTATGTGATGGATATAGATAAAAAAACTCATGTTGTCATTAAAATGTGACAGAGTAAAAACTTTGCAAGCAGCCAACAATACCAATCATTTCAAACGATTTAATATTATTTATAAGATCGTTATGTGAACAAAATTTTAAATGTACATTTTAATAATAGCTAAACATTGCAAGCCAATAATATACGACTGTGTTTACATTTAAAATTTTGCATACTATTCAAATAGTAAATAATATACGGATTTGGTTGGAAATTGGAAAGATAGTGTCATATAATATATACATACATATAAATCATGTAATATTTAACATAAGCTGTCCAGTGTGGATATGAGGGGTGTCGTTTATTTTGCCGTCCCTACACCATAAATGTACGGAGTTCAACCACATAGGAGAATTAGATTTCACAGCTCAGTTAGACGGATATATAGTTATTTTAAAAAATAAAAAAAATAAAAATGTTCTTACATTAATTATATGAATATAATGTATAATATCTATGTAATTGTAATATATTTTAAGGGAAGTGTAAATCGTTGGGTCATACGGCAGTTTTAGATTAACGAACGTTTATAGGAGACGCATTCCAGACAGGGATAGTTTTATTTCCACCCTGTATATGTTTAACTATGGCCGAGTGAATGTACCACGTCGTTTTGGCATTCAAGTGCATTGGATACTAGCCTATACAGAATGGATTTTTAGAAATATGAGAATCATCTCAATAAACTCGTGCTTTACACACATAGATTGTGGTATTTTTAGTTCATATCTCATATATTTAGACCTTAAAAAAACTTTACATGTCCTTCTCATAATAATTGAACCATGATACGCAAATAGACTTTTCATTAGTTATCTATGGCAAATTGATAAAAACTATCAAAACTCTTTTTTGCTGTAATTAAAAAAAAAAACTCGTAACACAAGAAAAAAAACCCATATGTGTGTTTTAGTTGTGAATTGGATCGCTATTGCATGGACCAAATGGCAGAGTAGTTCTGAGTAAAGAACGTTCTAGACGGGTATAAATACGCTTTCAAACAGAGGTAAACTTGGAGGACACTTTGGTTTTATCTTTCAATTACTATTAAATTTGTATTAAATCTACGGACCACACGAGTGCAAACCAATGTTATTAGGCGTCTACAACCCATATTATTATAAAATGTTTGTTGCTATGTCATGTGACATAACTGACATTTCAAAAGCTAGGCATCGTTTGTATAGTTTATTTATCATTCAGAAAAAAAAAGCGTTAAGAAAGCGGTTATCTGCCCTTATATGTGATATAAAGAAGATAGCATGATGCATGTGTGTATAAAAACGTGTTTTTTATGTTACAGTATTAAGTGATACTTTATCACTTAATACTGTAATTATATTTTTCAAAGTTTGGCCTATTTCTTTCTTTATATCAAACAGATATACACCTTTTTTACTTTATGTAATGCAATTTTACATTAAGTATTTGGTGTATTGCAAATGTGTTTGTGTCTTTCGTCTTAAATTATTAAGTGCTAGCTGTTTAACCGCGACTTTGTCATCGTAGAGTAGATTTTCATTCAAATATTCATCCTCCCATGATAAACTTTAATCATCTTATTAATAAACACGGATTAAATTACGCCAAGGTTCAACTCAGTATCATTGTATTTATTACTATGCAATGCAGACTATAATATCAACTTAATTTTACTCCTACGTTACTCCACGTTTATTAATAAGATGATGACTTAATGTACTAAACTAAATTTTATTAAAATTGGTTCATCGGCTTAACCGTGAAAGCATGACAGACTTTCGCATTTGTATCAGTATGGATTACAAATATAACTTTGCACTCAAATCTGTACCATGTGTCCTAAGCAAGCAGTATAGTAGTACTATTTAAATTATGCGCTTCGGCTTTATACTTTCTGTTTTTACACTTTATACTTTCATTTTTAAACTAGCTGACTTAGTCTAAATTTAAGCGAAAGGATTAATTATGTAATAACAACTTTATATAAATATCTTTAAAATACATTCGAATTACCGAAGCTTGACGAATATAGCCGATTTTAAATAGTACTACTATACATTTTTATGAGCAATCCAATGCCACAAGCAAACTGATCGGTTTGAACATAACGTGAACGCAGCAAAATCAAAAATTACTTGACTTTTAATTCACCTCTTCCATTAAATATTTCTTTAATACAAAACTTGTGTGTTAAAACTTAATTTCTATCAGTGTTAAAGTCATCTAGTGAATATTAATAAATAATCAAAGCCGGTATTATAGTTACAATTATTAATTGCATAATCCTAACAATATGGTGTGTTTCATGCAAATAAGTTTATTTTACAAATACGTTATGCTTTTATAATTTACAAATATTTTTCAGAACGAGAGGTTTTAAAACGGAGGGAAAATCGCCTGTCACTAGTTGCTTATATATTATGTTACTTACTCGTATACATGATATTGTTTTAATTTTCGAACCCTTTTAGCTCCTCTCGTTTTTAATTAATATTTTATGTAGTCCTTATTTGTACATTAATTAAACAATGCGCTAGACCCTTTAGTTGATAGTTTTTTTGTAATCTTTTTAATTTATGTATTTCTTAAGTTTTAGTATATTATAATCAGAGAAACAATATCTTTTGCATTATAATTGTATGCGATGTAAAAAAAAAGTAATATTTCATTACTGATTTATATAAAGTCTATTGCTATTTAAATGAACTAATACTAACATCTTTAGTTTAAATTTTAATTAAAAAATTGTACAAGGGCAGATTTTCTACCCTACGATTAAATACTTAATATTTTTCTTGTATATTCGCTTATCTCGTTATTATGAAGCGGAGAAAATAAACACATTTTTATTTATATTGTTAATAGGCCACACATTTTGTGATATACTTTGAAGTTGATATAGACTTCTTTCTAATTGTTTCAAAATTATTGTAAAAAAATATATGAAATATTTATATGTACATTTATTTTTATTTAATGGGCTAGGTGTGTATGACGTGCTTTCTGTGTTTAAAAAAACCTATTTCGATTATTAAATAAATCACGACTGTAAAAAAGCGAACAAAAATATTTGTGTGTAAACATCACGATTCTGATTCTTGTATAGTCGCGAATAGGTATATCGGTCATACACGCGCGGTCTCAGTGATAAATTGAATTGTTTTACGGCCAATGTTAATAATGTATCTCAATCTAATGGATTTCAAGCAATCTTGATAACTGCGTATCCGCCGGTCTATCCCGTACCTAATTGTCATACTTATCCAGGCCACAGATACGTTATTGGAAAGCGATAACATAAAAATGGATCAAAATATCAATCTTGGACAGCGAGTTTTGGATTAGGATTGATTATTAATATTGGCCGTTAGTAATTTAGTATAAAAAAATAGTTTTTAATTATCAATGGTGCTGATCAAATCAGCATGACGCAATTTTAATTGTTAATCACATATTAACAACGTTTAAGTAAGCATTTTACGTCTTAATACCCCACATCTAATAATCGTTATGTATTACATCCGAGTAGCAAGCTCAGAAACTCTTTTATTTTTGTACCAAAATTTAATATCTTGCAACTTTTTTTAATGAACTGCTGACTCTCCTAAATAGTATAAATAATAAACTACTTTATTGTATTGTAAGTTTATTGTAATAAATTGCAAATGTAAGTAATATATACTATGTTAATATGAAAGATTTGAAATTATTAGAATACAATGATATTTAGATTGTATGACTAGAAACCGGAGGCACATCTGTCTGCTGTTTTCATAATCATTATTTCAGTTACTCTCAGTATATAATTCAAGACAATTACTAGGAGGGCTATTGAGAATTCAAGCTAATAATAGTCCGCTCAAGGGCTTCAGTCGGCTTTAAACTCAAGTTTATAACCATTGTAAGATACTACAATTTGAAATCATATAGCTTGTTCCACTAAACTTTTGATATTAAACGTATGTGGAAATAACAAAAAAGATAGAACTTCTTAGGACAGCCAAAACGACGTGGTACATCAAAGTGTGATTGAGGTGTCCAGGCAATTTTTATTACAATATTTTTAATTGCATTTCTTCATATAACATTATTAACTGATATATCAATATCAAGAGATTGGCTCATAGCATCGTAAACCTGATTTGTAGTATAGATACATTGAGTACCTATATTGGAAATTATATTTTGATACCATATTGAATTACATTATGTTGCCGCTTCTGTTGTTAATATCCCCAAGTCACAGACTGACATGCATATAAAACCCTTTGACCGTAAAATGTATAGTAAAACAGTTGCAGTCCTGCAGACTCACTTTGTCTGTGGTAAAATACTATGCTTCTTGTGAAAATTTAATATTCATTTAAATTCATTTCTAATAACTTTCGACCAGTATTACTTTTCTAAAAAAACTTAAAAATTTTATCAAGCACTTTTGCTTTTATTTTTATGATTATGAAGAATCTAAAATTAAAGATCTTTATTGCATTGGTACATTATGTGTCTGTTCTAGTCCAAGAATAAAAACGGGGGGGATGGGTCCAAGAATCATGTATTTAATGTTAAAATTAGATGCTATCATATATTCTATATCTTAGATCATTCAAAATAAATAAGATACGGTCAAAAGGGTTTACAAAGGCGTAATTTTTAACGAAGGTGTTTTAGTCAATTTGTAAGTTTCCGCGCATAATTTATTTTTTTATAAACAATAATTTTGTATTGGCTAAGATTCCACAGGAAGCGGTGACCCGTCTTAGTATAGTAGAGTAGAAGTTATTCTGTATTTAGTTGTCGTAATCATGGAACCAGAGGTCGTTGGTCAAGGTCATATAGTATGTTTTTGTATTGTGTAAATATTTTGGATTTATTAAGATTATTATATTGAATAAAAAAATATTGTAAATGAATTGATCTGGAGTTTTATTTTGTTCCCAAATTTGATGAAATGTTCTTTTTTTTTAAATGGCTAATATGTTGCTAACCACGAGGTTTTTACAACTTCACCGGACTATTTTGGATGAAATGTTCCTGTTTTGTGTTTTCAACGGAATAAAGGATACCTATCGGCTAGAAATGCACTGGTGAAGCAAAGGGTCGCGACACAAGTTTTGGGCACTCCTGTCATTGATTACCTAGTTTACTATTATTACATTATAATTGTACCCATTGAAAGCCCGTACAACTGAAGACATAGGAAGAAGTGCAATCAGAACTCCCACGATTGGTCCAAGGAACATAGGTGGCAAACCAATCGCCAACTGGGTATCCACAGAGTACGGGTACTCGCCCAAACTTGGCAAAACTCCAGTCATCAATTTAAATAAAAATAATAAAGTAAAACTAAATAAAAGTAACCACTTCGTGTTTTATTTTTTATTATTTTACAAAAAAAGAAATACACACTAACATAATTACATTTAAATATAGTCAAGATCATATAACGTTAAAATTAATGTAAATAGCCATTTATTTATTAACTAATATTAGCACATTGAATATGGCAAGTTTATTATATTAATACATATTATATTATTTTGTGACTGAGATAATAAAAAAAGATTTTAAAATGGCGGACATAAAAAGACTACGTACGTATTATAAGTATGGAGGTAGGTTAATATACTAGTTGTTTCTTTGAAAAAATATTACGAATTTTAAAGAGTTATTTATATATATCTAAGTATGAAATAGCAAATTATTTTACATTTTCTCACGTCTTGGAACCGGTACGAAAAGTACAGGTTCTGTACCGGTATTTAGCGGTTCTTGCAATTTCGATACATGTATATCGGTTCCAAAGCGGGTACCGGTATCTTAACAAGTACCGGTACTAATACCGATAAAAACCGGTATCCGTTTAAGGTACCCGTTAAATACATGTGCCACGTTGCCTATTTTCCTTTTTTCGGAATCGGTATTATTATAATCTCACAGATATCTTCGATTGAAGAAAAAAATATGAGTAACATATTTTCTTGTACCGGTATTATTGAAGCAGTACCGGTATAAAAATCCTTAAACCAACAGTACCGGTACAAACAGTACAGGTAACACCTTGGTAGCGGTATTGCTTGAAGGTCTTTAATACCGGTATTTCAAGCCCTGCATATTCTCCATACTTTCTAAATTGTTACATTATGAGTGATTTAATCTCTGCTGTCGCAGGGATTAATCTAATATTTGAGTGGGCTACGAAGTAGGAACTTAGCAAATAAAGGTGTAATTTTTAATCACCATTTTGTGCTGTTACATTTGGTTTTACACAAATAATCTCATTGTAGGTTAGATTCTAAGAATAGCGTAGTATTTAAGCAAACGAGTAAAAAATTTGTAGAAAGATTAAAACGAATGCTGTTAAATAAATATAAACAGGAATTAATAAATTTGGTAGTATTTCGGTCAAAATTAGATTTTGCAAGTACATGTATTTTACTACCTTATAAAGCATAGGATACATTTATATTGTGTTTGAACAGTCAGGTGTAAAACAATCGAACATAGAATAATCGAAATTTATAAACATAGAATGAGTGAATGAATGAATGAATACCTTATTGTGCACAATTAAACTTACTACAAAATAAGTACAATTAAGTATTAACAAGAGCATTTTATAATAGTAAATCCCGTTTGGTTCATTCTGTATATAAATAGATACCTTTGGTAAAATACACGACATTTTTTTTATGTTATGTTCAGGCCGGACATATTTAAGTTAATTCATTCACACGCAGTATAAATACATCATCATCATATATATCATTGTGAAAGGCTTACGCTCATAAGTACTTATATAAGTACACAGTCCTTACCATGAGATTAAGGCGAAATACTTGCTAGCGTATCCGTAAATTTTTGAAGTGAAAACTTCTTTAGCAGCTTTGCGCACTTTTTTTGGGAATGGGTAAAAACTTCTAAACTCGCGTCCTACGTGATCTGATCGAAAATTCGTAAGATGGTACAGGGCGCTTGTGCGAATGATCGTGTTGTCATGTTTGTGTACGATAGCGCAATAAATTAATAATGTATTCTACCACATTAATGATAGTACTGATGATTCATACTGATAATTAAAACAATTCGTGCAAAATTATTCCCTAACCATTCCAAAATATCAAAAATGCACAACGTTAATATTCAAGTTTTCACTTCTGCCGGAACTCCCGGAGTGCACCCTGTCGTTTTTATATAAAAGCTGTGATCAGTGCCTCAACAAGAAACCAAAAGAAGTGAATTTCAGACCAAAAGCGCTCTAGATTTCGATGCATTAATTACAGGACGTATTTTACATTAAGGGTTCGGGACTGTTGCTATAAGCTTTTAATTAAATCAAAGTATGTATGCTTGTCCCAGGCAAGTCCAAGTTGAACCACCTCACGGTTTCCGATTGAGCTGAAATTTTGCGTTACGTAACTCAGATGGCAATGCAAAATTATGACGAGATGGAGCTGATTTGATGATAGATAGAACATTCTCCTATTGTGCTTGGGCTTATTAGATCTTTATAATTATTAAATCAATTGCTGGGAATAGCCCTTACAAACAAATGCATGTCACAAAATACATTTTTTTATAAATACTTATTAAACCAAATTTACATCAACATTCGAATTTGTGCCTTTAAGCTGATTTGCATTTTTTAAATTTAATAGTTTACAATTTTGTAAACAATAAATTAATAAATAAATTGTTTTAAATAAATTACATACGTTAATCTCTTATTTGGTTCACTGAAAGAAAACGGCAAGAATAGACGTACTATTTAAATTATGCGCTTCGGCTACATTCGTCACGTTTCGGAGATCCGAATGTATTTTAAGGATATTTATATTGTGTTGTTATTACATAATTAATCATTTCCCTTAAATTTAGATTAGGTCTGCCAATTTAAAAATACAAGTATAAAGTGTAAAGCCGTAGCGCATAACTCAAATAGTAGTACTATACATAATATGTGTATTATTTCCATAAAATTTTACAAGAACAATAACTGAGGTACACTGTCTTTCTACAATTTAATATATATATAAAAAAAAGTATCTTCACGCCCATATCCCTGAAGAGGTAGGCAGAGGCACAACCAGGGCACCCACGACCAGCCGAAGACACTAAGTCCCACAATGTGATAGGTGGCAAGCCTTTCGCCATCCGGGCACATTTCCAATCCCGACCAACATATTTTATTAGAAAATTGGAAAAATCCAATTTTCTTTTTGTTGGCCGACCCGGGATTCGAACCCAGGACCTCGTGCAGTCAAGTCCAACACCCGGACCGCTAGACCACAGAGGCGACTTAGAGGAGGAGGAGAGGAGGTTTAATATAGATAAGAGACAAAAATAGAAATGTCAGTGCGACATATGCAGCGTGTGTGAAAGAAGTTACAATATGCGTAACGGCCTTGAAACGAGTTTTAATTATTAATTTCATTATTGCGTTTGCGTTTAGACTCTACAAGAGTGATGATTCCTAAACTAATTCCGCGGAACATAGGAATTCCGCCCAAAACATTATGTTACGCGATATAGGTGCTAATTTTTTTTGATCAGCTATTCTTTTTTTTTATGACATTGGAAGGCAAACAAGCAGACGGATTTCCTGATGGTAAGAAATTCCCGCCGCCTAGAGACACCAAAGGTGGTAATGGTGCGTTGCCAACCACAAGCCGAGATGTTAGGCCTCGAGCAAAAGTAAGTTTACCGGCTACCTTACCCTCCGAACCGGAACACGTCATGACGTTATGGCGGCAGGGATAGGTAAGGCGGTGGTACCAATCCGGGTGAGTCGCTGCGAAACTCTACTACCTAGTCAGATGTCACGGTGTTAGTGACGGCAAGCCTATGCTCGCCTTTTACGAGCTGCCTGGCACAGGAAGGCAGATGGTCTATTCTACAAAGGAGCCCGGACCAACACGGGGGAACTACTTAACTTTTTAAATGTATGCTATCTTTTTCTACTGAAACAAAACAAGGATGGAACATTATAATCAGATTACTCCGTACATCATGAAATTTTTTAATCTAAGTTTTAGTAAGTACAAACTAATCTGACAGGACTAAAAGTGTTTTGTCTCTTTCTATTACTATCGATGAAAGAAGATACCGACACTTAAAATTAGTTTAGTGGCTGCGCAAGAAAATTACCACCATTGTTTATTTAAAATTTATCACTGTTAAACAGATAGTTTCAATTTTAACATATTGAAACTTTTTGCTCTGATGCATATTATTAGTGATTAGTGATAGTATGGGGGTTTCATTATATAGTATTTGGTGAGTGTTACATGTTCTTAAATTTGGAAACACATGGTCTAGAAGCAAACGTGATATTGAACTAAATCGTCACCAAAACTCACATTAAAGGACTTTAACAATTGACAGCAGTTTATATTTTTAGACTTTAAAATGACACAATAATATCAAATTATTTAAAAATCTAATCAAACCATTGTTTTACTTTTAGTACTAATGTTGTATCTCGGATTTGTTAAGACATATTCTAAAATATATGATTTATTATTATTATTATAGCTAATGTAATAGTGATCTAGAAGTTGTTAAGGTTGCAACGTCTAAAGTGTTGTTTTTTATGGAATTCTCATCTGCCTTCTAGCTCAGCATATACCTATAGATATACTTAGTTAACGCGCATATTAAAACTACAAGTATAGCTATAATAATACTGCCTTCTAGCTCAGCACATAGTTAACGCGCATGCGCATATTAAAATTACAAGTATAGCTATAATAATAATATATCATAGTTGTATATTAACAATTTTAGTACAATTTTGGTCCAACCGTTTAAAAAATCCGTCGGAAATATTTGCCGAGCTTGAGCTCAACATAATCTTTACAATGTAATTACCAGACGTTAAAAGCTACTTAAACACTGTTTGTATGTAAAAAAAGTGTAGCTTTTTTTAAGTTTTTCTTTACATTGTAAGCTCTTGGTTTGAATATATATTAAAAATTATCGAATTAACCTAGTCGTTCTCGAGTTTTGCTCATATCAAAAAAGTTTTAACAAGACATTTTTATTTTGTGTACGGTAGGTATATAAAATATAATTACTGTAGCATATGTGGCACAATTGACGTATTTTGGTATGTAAGTAAAATTTTATAAAGTTTCTATTTATACAATAAAATCTAGAAAACAATATATTTCTCAGCTATAGTTAACATCTGTTTTCTCTGAAGTCTCCGAAACCGGCGTGTTTGTATAAAAAAGGGTAATGAATGTGGAGAAGATCTTGAGGTTTGGCACTCGATACTCTCTGCCAACCGTTTACGGAACTTAGCGTGAAGGTATGCGTATAGGTAAGTTAATATCTGTATGTGGGTATTAATTTCTGGGCCTATTTATTAAGTTTTTATTTTTTGAAGAATTACCATGTATTAGTATCGTTGACTAACACCCGCAACACATGCATATAATTTAGTTATTTTGGGGTAAGATTCATTCTATGTGTTTGTAAAGGGGTGTTTATTTCAAGGACTTTGATAAACCCACTAATATATCCGCCAGTCTAAGAAGTTCCGCAAGATGTACAGTGAGAGAAGAGAGCGCGCGTGCGTGTATATGTGTGTGTGTGTGTGTGTGTGTGCTCACAGTTCGTCGTCGAAGCGGTCGATGTCGTTGTCTTGGGCTTCGCTGCCGACGAAGACGTCGTGGTGTCGCAGTACCTCTGCGAAGGAGAGCAGGTTGTCGTGGTCGTCGTCCGCGGACGCGAACAGGTGCTCCACCTCCTCCTCCGCTATCTCACTGATACCAAATACAAAAGGTGATTGGTTCAGATTACTAAACGATTCTGCATTTTAATCAATATCCTTTTTACTAATCCTACTAATATTATGCGAAAGTTTGTAAGGATGTGTGTATGAGTGTTATTCTTTCACGCTCGAATGGCTAAACGGATTTGTATGAAATTTGGAACACAGATAGATTGTAACTTGCATTAACATATAGGCTACTTTTAATACCGATCGCACAACGGGTTTCTGCAAAAACGCGGGCGAA
>NJDD01001628.1:152654-174659 GCA_002245505.1 Calephelis nemesis
CGCAGGGCATCGTGACATCTGCAATAATGAATTAATATTATTCTGTCAATATGATATGTGTGTATGTCCTAAGCGGGCTATTACACGATAGGTTTTGCTGACCGTTTTATTACAGTAACTGATTTACGTTTGAATGATGTGAGTCACCTACATACTTGCTAAAGTATCCGTCAATCAATACAGTAACTGCGGTGAAACTAACAGCAAGACCAATCCTGTAGTGACCCGCTAAGGCAGGATACATTAGGATGAATAACACAACACTAATAATATAATAATAAAAATCAGAATTCTACCGCAATATTCGTGACGCGTAGTTTGCAATACGTCTGGTAATAAAAAAATAGAATGAAAAAAGCTAATTTCCTTTTTTTGTATATCTATATCCTTCAATAATACTATCTCTAATCGTGCTTACTTAATTCAGGCAAATATACTTACTTCTTGGAGAAATCCTTAAAAGCTAGCCGTAGTTTATTTGTAAGTCGCGTGGGAGGTTGGGTTCCTTCCACCACTGGGGCTAAAAACACCTGAAAGACAAATTATAATTCAATCAGAAATCATATTATGACTAATGATTGGTCGAGATTCCCAAACGAAGACAAGTCATTTATTGTAACATCATGTACTAAAAATGACATGTCCCATTGTGGACCATATTTTTTCAAAAATTGTTAAGTTTTTTACTTTTGACTGTCTACAAGGCGTGAGTAAAAAAAACTCAAATTTAAGTGACGCTACATACGACACTCAGTCCTCGTTTTATGGTTTCGGTGTAGCTCTGAAGTGCTAAAGCACGTTGTGTTATGATGCCGCTTAAAAAGGCTCGCTCCAATCGTCCAGTTCGAGTATTCTTTATTGATGATGGATTAATGCTGACATATAATACTTTCTAAAGCGTCCTGGAGCAATGTGCTGGTCAATTGTGCTAAGATATCGTATAGTGTGATGTGCCCAGATCGAGAGGTCACAATTTCTTTGTGGTTTCAGTTTTTTCAACAGTGTTTTTAAAGTTATACTTCTTTTGGCGCGTTAGGAAAAAATGATGAGGGTAAATTTTTATGATGCGCGCACACCGTCACGAAAAACCGACATGATGAAGTTAGCTATAGATAACATTTTAGTTTTTCAAAAAAAGGTACCAACAAAGTAAAAGTAAGGACATCTACGTATGTTTGCGCGAGAACTGACAACTGTATTCACAATATTTCTTTATTTAAGTGCTCTGAACCTACCACACGTGTTTTGTATCAGTCCGAATAAAATATATAAAAATATACATAAATACATATTTCCACAAATAATATCATAATATATTATAAAATAATATTACAATAATTTACTGTGATTATAAGTGATAATAATTGTTTTTATATATTATTTTAAGTGATAAAAACAGTTTTTACGTATTACTTGGAATAAGTTTATAGAATTTGGGGTTAGTTGACGGCATATATTATTGTGATATTTTTATTAAATATATTAATTTAACTTTATTTAACTAAATAATGCATTATAATAAAACTTTTAATGTATTAAATACCTTTTTTCTATGGTTAGTGTAATTTTGTCTACAAATATAAAATAAGGTAAAAGATAAAATTTTTAAAAAGATTTTTATCTTATTACGCCGAGGAAGTATAACTTCTAACGCGTGAACATAAGTACACACACAATTTTTTAAAAGTATAGTATTCAGTACTTACTGAATGAATATGAAAAAGTATGGAGACTTGCATACATTTTAAACGGCCCACAAAAATCCGGATCGACGAGTACAATGAGCGGTTTTTACGGAGCTACAATAGCGAGTGGCGCGTGAGGACGAGTGGTTATGTTGTTATACATTTCCACGATCTTTTCAAAAATGCCAAAAGCGTATACGTCTTTTGCTGGGATTAACCGTCGCCTACCTATTTACATCTAGTAAACTATGTACCCATTGCAACTCGATTGATGGATAGCTACTGCTCTGTAGCTGCTAAAGCCAAAATAAAAATAATAATGTGAAAACCCTATTACTTCAATGGAGTGTAAGTAAGTATTTTATAAACTAGGCATAGTTCCGTTTATTTTCAATCATATTAATTTATTCTGGTATCTATTTAAGTATTTCTATGTATTAGTATCGTTAACTAACACTCATAACACAAGCATATAATTTGCTTTGGGGTTAGATATAATATGTGTAACTTTTCCAGGAATATTTATTGAAGTGAAACTTCTTTATCGGGGTTGGAAAAAAATTTAGTGTAACATTTTTTCGTTACGCGTCACATTTTTCTGTTACGCGCCATCTTTGTTCTTATCCCTACCACGCGTGATTCGAAGTATACTTTCTCCAGCGGAGTAGGGATTGGCAATAAACTTTATTTAACCAATTTCTGTAAAGTTGCATATAGTAAATTATTTTTTGAAAAATAACGTCATAAAGAAGTTTTACTTCTTCACTTCTTACGAGTGTACGTGTACACGCACACATTTTTTTAATTTATAGTTTCCATTTTGTTTAACATTTGTACTGTGTCTAAGCCGTCATAACCTTGAAGCTATGTTTTGTGGTGTGCTATGGTTTTGTGTAGGGTTGTATGATGCGGTTTATAGGGGTATAATACAACCCTGCAGTACAATGTAAACTATCATTATGCAGCAATGTTGTGCGAATAAGCTTACTTGGGCCAGCTCTAGAGGTCCCTGGTTGACGGTGGTCCCAATGCAGCCCTGCAGTACCATTTGTAGCATCTTTGGGTCGGCCGGCTCCTGGCTGGTAGCCGCTGCCAACTCGTTTATCTAAAGAAAACAAAAAATAATGATAGACGATACAAAAAAAAAAACAGTAAGTTGCTTTCATAAACACATCTTTATATATATAATTCTTCTGTGAGTGTGTATGTCACTGAACTCCTTCTAGACGGCTGGACCGATGTTGATGAAAGTTTTTGTGCGTGTTCAAGGGAATTCGAGAATGGTTTAGATTCACAATTTCGTCTCCTGTCGTTGTTGACTTTGAAATGTTTCACATCGGATCCGATAGACTGCGCTACTGTCGAAGCATTTATGTCAAGCAATACGAAGTTTGCTGGGTCAGCTAGTATACCTATAAATACTGTACACTTCAAATAAATCCATTTACTTCAATACGGTCGCATTATTTTTTTTATTTGAGAGGTCAACGAACAAGCACGCGGATCTCCTAATGTTAAAAGACAACCGTGGCCTATACACACCACAGCTGTTACAGGTGCTATGCTATTGCCAGGATGTGAGGCTTATTGTGCAATTTATCAATTACCCTACCCTCCGTTATGGCGCTAGGAATAGGCAAGGCTTTACTCAGACAATCGGCTACACCGACGTCTACCAACAGTGGCCTTGTTGGTAATGACATATTATTTTAATTTGTTGAACACAAAGCTGAGCTCTTAAGAGCTGCCTGGCAGAGGCAAATGGCCTTATCTACGAAGTAGACCCAGACCAATACAGGAAACAGAAGGGATAATTACCACTCACTTTACAACACAATGTTGTTCAGCAAAATCCACAATTCAAGATTTCAACCAAATGTCTATGGCTGAAGTCCCAAATGTCTATGGTTAAAAACTTAAAAAAAATTAAGGTATCAAGGATTTATCTACGTACCTTCTTCTGTATATCTTCAATGGCAACCTCAACCGGTGTTAAGATTATTTGTGTCCGTTGTACTACCTGCAATATTAAAACGGTCAATCTGACTGATGTTTCCGATTCATCATCACGTTAATGGCACAACCTAATCTAACTCTTGTGCTTTTACAAAATACACAAGTATGTCATGTATATCTATAAAAGTAAGAGATGGAATAACATGTATGCAATGGAATTTCATCAAGTGCCGACAATGAAGAGTATAAATTCTCTAACGTATTTTTGAGTCTGCATTAAATAATTAACATTGGCGTTTTAATAGTGGCCAAACGTATAAAGTAATAATAAAATAGTTTAGTAAACGTTATTTTTCGATAAAACACAAGAATAACAGTAAAAAAATCCTTGCTAATTTTGGATAGGTAAAAAACATTAAAAAAAAGTATCTTCACGCCTATATCCCCGAAGAGGTAGGCAGAGGCACAACCAGGGCACCCACGACTGCCGAAAATACTAAGTCCCACAATGTGATAGGTGGCAATCGGGCACATTTCCAATCCCGACCAACATTTTTTTTATTAGAAAATTGGAAAAATCCAATTTTCTTTTTGTTGGTCAACCCAGATTTGAACCCGGGACCTCATGCAGTCAAGTCCAACACCCGGACCGCTAGACCACAGAGGCGATCAACAAAAAAAAACATTAAATCTTTTATTAAATAGTGTATAGAAAAGGGTGTCAAAACATGTATATTTTTGGATAAATTACACAAATAATCACTGGTTTAGTAGTAAGTAGTCACTGGATTAGTACCTAATCAACGATACAACTACATATAGCACAATCCTGACGCTGAATTAAGATGAACATAGTTATCCAACAAATGCTAGCCGCTTTTTGTAATCGAACCTAAAATTAATCGTTGATCGGTTGGATTAGCTATCCAATGTGGCAATCAAAAGACGTGTGGCACTCAGAGATTGCCGCGGTAAAGCTATTGCATAATGCCCGGTTCCTATATTCAAAAAACGAGTCGTTTTGATTGCGGATGGTAGTATTTTGTACGCTTATGCCCGGTTCCTATATTAAAAAAACGAGTCGTTTTGATTACGGATGGTAGTATTTTGTACGCTTAGTAAGATTACTAACAACGGTTGCTCGTTTCCGACTATTGATTCTAAACATTTTTTGAAAATATTGGTAACGCTCAGTTACTTTTGAACAAACTACGAATGGTTTAGCTGACGGATTACGATTCGCTGATTATAGGAACCGGGCATTAGTAAGATTACTAACAACGGTTGCTCGTTTCCGACTATTGATTCTAAACATTTTTTTTTTAAATATTGGTAACGCTTCGTTACTTTTGAACAAACTACGAATGGTTTAGCTGACGGATTACGATTCGTTGATTATAGGAATCGGGCATAAGCAGGCATGAGTCACCTGATTGCGGGACGCATGAGCGCCGATACAACCGATGCCACCTAGAGGCGAGTTGCTGAACTAAAGAGACAAGCGTGATCAAAAAGTCATTAAAAGTTCTGCTATTCATCGATAGATGACAAAACTTAAAAGTATCACCGCTGTGCCGGTCGGAGTGGTGGGTGTTTGGTTATTTTCGTTACAGAATTTCTGGGTTCGGTCACCAGGCTCAAGGCCCGCGATAAAAGCTATGCAATAGCTTAATAAAAAATCCCTGAACAAATTACACAAATAATTGATGTAATCCAATAGTAGGTAAGCTACATTGTTATCTAGACAAGCCAAGTTCAAGCAAAGAACTGGCTAGCCAGCACCGAGTGTAATATTACACGAACCACTTGGTGCCACTTTTGACCCTTTAGGTGTAAGAAAATACATTTAAATAAATTTCAGTATACTTTTAATGAACACTCAAACCCAGAAACACAGATATCTATGTTCACCACAATAATGCGTGCCTCCGTCGGGAATCAAACCCGAGCATCGCGGTTAGTCGATGGAGGTACGCTTACTCAACTAACGAGGCGGTCAATAGGAAGTAGCATAATATAATTTAAGTTATTTTATCCAAATTTAGGAATTTAATTATTCTTTTTAATTGCTTCTTCGAACCGGATAGGATATTGAGGAGACACACATATTGCGTGCGCGTTGGGTGTGTATTTGATATTAAGTACCTGTATTCGTGTTTTCACATACGGGAAATGGTGTGCCGTGGTGAGCACAGTCTTGCGTTTGCACTGTTCGCCCAACTCGCCGTGCGCGCGCCCGTCTGCCGTGAACGGGGTCGCGTACATGAAGCGCTCTGTTAAAATCAGTAAAGTCTTTAAAGGTTTGTTCAGTGACAATATTATTCATTACATTAATTCTTCACTACATAGTATAAAACAAAGTCACTTTCTTGTCCCATGTCCTTTTGTTTGCTTAAATCTTTAAAACTACGAGACGGATTTTGATGCGGTTTTTTAAAAGATAAAGTGAATGAAGAGGAAGGTTTATAATGTATGTATATTTTATACCCGTGCGAAACCGGGCGGGCCGCTTGTTGTTTTATAATTTACAGGCGAAGTCACTGTTTTTAGGTTAGAAAATGCAAATAACCTACAATAGAGTAAGTATATCTAGGCAAGTTACACAAATTGAATCTAACATTAAAGTAAGCAAATTATATGCTTGTGTTATGGGTGTTAGTCAACGATTCTAATACGTTAAAATACTTAAATAGATAGCAGAATATGTGTCAAATAAACACCCAAAAATTGAAATGAGATGAGGAATGGAGACATCTAAATGTTCATCACACAAATGCAGGATTTCATCTGTCGAGAATACAACCCGAGCTTCTCGGTTAGTCGGTGGAGACGCATACGCTAGCGCCTCGACCAATAAAGCGGTTTATAAAGGCTTCAAATTTCAGCTTGGGGCATAATGCAATTAGGAAATGCGTCGTTTGTCTGATTAATTTCAAATAAAATATAGATTGAAAACAAATAAAAATTAAAGATTGACGAGCTTTCTAGTTGTTTTTTTTGTTAATGATGTGTCGTAAGTTTTTGTCTGTCAATAAATGTTTTCTTCCTTTTCTTTCATTTTGGCCTGTGCTGTTGGGTTCCCATAATCAACGAAACGTAATCCGTAAGTTTAACTATTCGTAGCTTGCTCAAAAGTAACGGAGCATTACTCATATTTACAAATAATGTACTAGTGAACTGTCGAAAATTATACTAATCGTAGAAAATACTACCATTCGTAATCAAAACGACTCGTTTCTTGAATATAGGAACCGATCGTAAGTCGAGAGATTATGTAAACATATACTAACTGATGTTGAAGTTTCTCTCGTAGTGTGTGAGTCTGGTGCGCAGCTCGTGCGGCTCGAAGTACGGCTCGACGTACGTAATCTGAATGTACGCCTTGTCGGGGTCCAGGGAACTGACGTCCACCAGATTTGAGTCTTTTATTATAACTACGTTCTCGGCACCGAACCGTTGGCCGTAGAAGTTCTACAAATAAGATATTTTATTTTAGTACTTGTTCCGTGCTTGAAATAAACTTTCACAATAAAAATAAAACAAAACACCTTACACAGGATTCAAATTCGCACCTTTTCATCTCTCTCTGACAAATATTCACTCTAATTAACTATTTTATCAGATAAGTACCCTTTCTTTCACATTAATACAGGTGTAAATTTAATACACACCCTGAAAATTATAAGCAAATCACAAGAGGTAAAATATTTTTACATTCGGGACGTGCTTTATCGACTTTAGGCTAGAAAAGCATATGAGATTTTATTGGAAATAGCATGCATTGAATATCTCCCTCCTCCCCTCTACCACAATCTTCACTATGAAGGTATAATTTTACTAAATGGTATACTCCTAAAACCGACATGATGTCATTTTCAAATATTGCCGTCTTTCTCTAACCTATCGGCCTCTACTGTGCCATCATAAGATGTAAATTAAAAAAGTCGTAATGAAAGAGAGATCATTAGAGAAGAGAGAGAATCAGAAATATTTGGAAATGACAATATCTCTGTTAGTATGAGTGTAACCTCTAGTATGTTATAGCTTCATGATCCTCACTATGTATAGATTGATATTGAAACTCTTGAAGCGCTCTTCCTGTCCTATAACTGTAGTGTTTTGTATAGGCACCTCCAGTCGGCTGAAGATCTCCGGCAGCTTGGTGAGAGCGTGCTCCTTGTATATGAACTCCTCCCCGCCGAGGTCCCCGAACCGTGCGCCGTAGAAGGAGACCCGGAAGTAGGTACCGAACACGCGCTTGCCGTGCAGCTGCTCGATGCGGGTGAATGCTTCGTTCAGTTTACTGGACGATAAGAACATTCATTGATTACAAATGAGTTCAGGGATGTTCCAGCGTGTAGATTATTGCTGGAGATAAGTATATTGATCTTATCTTTGCTTGATGCTGGAATTAAACATTTACGTCTTTGTTTTTATGTATATTTTTAGCGTGGCGTTTAAACAATGTTCGAAGTAAGAAGATGATAGGGTTCATCATGAGATTGGAACTACTTCCTGAAGCAAATTTCCTCAAGCAACTTAAGCAAACAAGGCTGATTCCCGACTCAGAGACACTCACTCTCACTCAGAGACAATTATATCTAATTCAGTCATTAGGTGGGCATTTTCTATACAAAACATAACTATCATCAAGTTATGTTAAACGACGTCTCTGAGTGCGCCCGTGAGTGCATTTTTCTGAGCTGATTATCCGTCTCGGAACAACTTCTCAGAACAACTATGACTGAAAATTTCCTACTACCATAATTTGATGAAACATTGATATAGCGTAGGTAGGATATAGGTAGCGCCACCTACCAAACCCAATTATTTTTAAACGATTAAGAATTTAACTATTGCAATATATATTACAATTTTCAACCTAATCGGATCCTTGCATTGCTACAGACACTTATATAATCTAAAGGTTGAAATATATATATTATATATGTCTTGCAAACACAAAAAAACATAAAACAAAAAAAATATAGATACCCAATGATAATACGTGCGAACTGATAACCTAAGAATCGAAAAACTAGGTTGAACATATTAAAAAAAAAAAATTCGGAATTTGTTATTGAAATATTTCTAAATCTAAAACAATAACGCCTTATTAAAAAAAATGTGTGCGTGTACTAGCGTACACTCGTAAGAAGTGAAGAAGTGAAACTTCTTTATGACGTTATTTTTCAAAAAATAATTGACTATATGAAACTTTACAGAAATTGGTTAAATAAAGTTTATTGCCAATCCCTACTCCGCTGGAGAAAGTATACTTCGAATCACGCGTGGAAGGAAGAACAACGATGGCGGGTAACGGAAAAATGTGACGCGTAACGAAAAAATGTTACATTAATTTTTTTCCAACCCCGATAAAGAAGTTTCACTTCAATAATATACTAATGTCCTCCAGGGTTCAATCTGGTATTACAGTCTTTATAAAATATATAACACTGTGATACAGTCTATAATCTAAACTTAACTTTACTCTTACTTTAGACTTTGCTTGAATTTTTGTAGATATGTCTATTCTCACATCATGGTTTTGGCTCTTAATATCGTGTATATTTATGTACTAACCCGTGTATATTCGCCAGTTTTTTATAATCCCGATTCTCCTCGGCGATAGGTATCAGCACCTTGTACACTTCATTCACCGTCTCGTACATGCCAGCGCTCATCAGTTCGCTAGCTGCGTGCTCCAGTAATGCCTGAATAACATTTTTTAAAATTAATTTTAATAGGTAACAACATTTATTTTCTCAAAATCTCACCTTTTGAAAAATACATAACTAATCTAAAGGAAGGAATTTGTGAAATTGCTAATTATTTATATATTAATAGCAAACTGTGATTTAAAAAATCATTTATAAAAACAGACTCCAATTTCAATATGATGTCGCCAAAGTAAACACATACGTATGGCTTAAGATCACTTTGTAAAACGACTTTCACAGAGCTGATTAATCGATGAAAAGTATTTAATGTTTAATTTAATACATAAACAAATAGAATATGACAAACATGTGAACTTGCACCGGTCTGATTTATTAATGAAAGTTAAATTGAAATAAAGGAGTATAGGGTTGTCTATCATCAGTCCTGAACTTTGGTTGTCGAATTTTAAAAAGTGAAATATTGCAATGAGTGAATACGTGCGACAGAATCCCAGCGAAATTAGATGGAATAGGATACGGCATTGCAACTGTGTGTAGTTCATCCGTTAAATGCACATAATTTAAACTGTATTATATCAGTGTCATAGATAAAAATATCTGCACTCTGCTTATCCCACAAAGCCCAGTGAAGTTGCAAAAAACCGCAAGTTTAGCTACGTAATAGCCATTCAACAGAAAAGTATATATAGTGTGAGAAATCGGCTTGGTTAGAATAAAAAAAAATAAGCCTGTGTATAACTTTGGGCAAATAGTTATAGAAATACGCTATTTAGTAATGATTGGGTTTGTAAAACTATAGTCCGCTTGCCTTTGAGAATTACAAGAACAGTGTGGTGAGTGTGAGTTTCAAACGAATTTACTTTACTACCGCGTTTGCGTTTAGACGATCCAAATGTATGGAATAATTTAGTTGTTTCGACTATCCGCTAGAGGCGCTGACAATAAGTCCATACATTTAGATCATTTAACGTAAACACGATGGTACAGTCAATAATTTCAAAACTCACACTTGACACACAGTACTTAAAGTATAATCTAAGTTCTAATGAGCCATATATAAAGAAAACCGAGTTTGCCTGCAAATACGTCACAATACACACGTGTCTACGTCGCTTGTTGATAATTTAGTTTATATAGCTAACACTAAACACACATGCTAAATACTACACAGGTCACCTGCAGTTCGTGCGCAGTGAGATGGTGGTGGGCGGGGTCGGGCGAGCTCTCGTCGAGCGCGTTGTGCGTGACGCGGGCCAGCAGCGCCGCACCCCGCCCGCCCGCACCCACTTGCTCCGCCACCAGCGCCGCACCGTGCACGAGGCACATCCCCGCTTCCAGGTGGTTCGACCGCTGCAAACACATACCATACAAATTAATGCTGTATGCCTATAATCAATGAAACGTAATCCAAACGTTTAACTATTCGTAGTTCGCCTAAAAGTAACGAAGCGTTACTTATATTTTTTATAAAATATTCAGAGTTAACTACTAAAGAAAGAAAGAAAATTATTTATTTGCGGAATATGTGTATAAATGAGATGTTACAAAAATATTTAAGTTACATACTTTACCATATTTTGATGTGCAAATATTTTAATACTTATAAAAAAAATGTATTTAATTACATACACTTTAACTTTTAAGCCAATGATTTAAATTAATATAAATTTTAAATATAAAAATTATAAATATAAATTTATAACTAGTTTTAATTATTTAAAAAGGACAAAAAAAACGAAAAATGAAATTCATTTGTTTTAAAATTTGTGCACACCACAACGTGCAAATATTTTTTAAATTCCACAAATTTATTATTAATAATTATAACATATTTTTTTAAATATTTGAACAAAATTTTAAAACATATTTAGGTTTAACTCTAACTACCATAAGCTACAAAAACTACCATTAACTATAAAAACGAGCCGTATTTAGATATTTTACTATTGATAAAAATAACTAGCATTCGTAATCAAAACGAGTCGTTTTTTTAATATAGGAACCGGGCAATAATACTTATAATAGATAGATTTAAACTTTCAGGTTACTTTGTTTCATTTTTGAACCAACATTTCATAAGATTCGATTAAAGATAGGGCAGATATGTGACTTATAAACACATCTATATTTCCAAGTCTAGGTTTATATTAAACTAACTGTTGCTTGCGGCTTCGATCGCGTTTTCACAGGACCCCGTTGTGCAACCGGGATCAAAAGTAGCCTATATGTTAATCCAGGTCATCCGTGTTGGTCCGGGCTCCTTTGTAGAATAGATCATCTGCCTTCCTGCCAGGCAGCTCGTAAAATGCGAGCATAGGCTCAGCGTCACTAGCACCGTGACACCTTACTAGGTGGTAGAGTTTCGCAGCGACTCGCCCGGATTGGTACCACCGCCTTACCTATTCCTGCCGCCATAATGTCAATGCTTGCTGTTGACGTGTTCCGCAACGCACCAATACCACCTTTGGTGTCTCTGGGCGACGTGAATTTCTTACCACAAGGAAATCGGTCTGCTTGTTTGCTTTCCAATATTATATATATATATATACATATAAAAAAATCTATCTGTGTTCCAAATTTCAGACAAATCCGTTCAGCCATTCGAGCGTGAATGAGTAACAAACATCCATACATACAAACTCAAAAACTTTCGAATTTATAACATTAATAGGATTTATTACAGTTTTACATACATACATACATATCTTCACGCCAAGTCCCTTACGGGGTAGGCAGAGAGTATCGAGTGCCAGACCTCACGATCCTGACAAACCTGTCTTGCTTCCTTCACATTCATTACCCTTTTCATACAAACACGCCGGTTTCGGAGACTCTTGACACCACCCTCGGATAATATCCGATTGATCTGATCGTGAAATGTCAGCCTTGGTCTCCCCGGGTACCTACATCCATCCACATTCGCATTGTATATCTGCTTTGTCAATCTTTCATCTGTCATTCTTTCCACATGCCCGAACCAGCGTAGCATGCCCTTTCGCATTTTAACACCAACACTTTCTTTCGATCCCACTCTTTCTCGGATCTCACTGTTACGAATGCGGTCAGCGAGCGTTACACCACAGATTTTCCGTAGTGCTCTCATTTCGACCGCATTTATCCTACTTTCGTGATCTTTCTGACATACCCAACTCTCGCTTCCATACAATAACGTTGGGATAAGCACAGAATTATGCAAAGCGAGTCTAGCTTTTTGACTCAAAACCTCGCTTTGGAATAGCTTACCCAACGCTCCATTCACACTATTCCCTGCACTCACTCTCTTCTCTACATCCGCGGTGTACCTTCCATCCCTGCTAAAAGCACAACCAAGATATACAATTTCATTCACTTGTTCCAGCACTACATCATCAACCAAAACTCTTACATCCGTTCTGGCTACATCTCTTTCAAATACCATTATTTTGGTTTTCATCGCATTCAAATGTAAGCCCCTTTCTTTACAATCTTCTTTCATAACTGTGACCAGTGTTTGCAGCTCAGACAGTATTACAGTTTTTATTCCATAAATTAGTATCTTTGACTAAAATCTATACATATACACCGAAAGCATATTTGTAATTCGACCAACGAGGCGTTTAATGATAATATACTTCAGCAGTATGATAATTTATGTATATTTTACTGGTATTGACTAAAATTATAGTTATAAAATGCTAATATGGACTTAATTGGTTATAAATTCTAATATACTATCAGCCCGACCCAGCTTCGCTCTGGTGTACAAACTGCTACGTTATTATACACTAACTTTTGCCCGTGGATTCCCATATTTTAAATTCGGAAACAATTCCCCTTTCCCTATACCGTGAAAATTTCCTGTTATTTTTGAAATAATTTAGATATTCATAATTCATATACTACATTTTTACATTTTACCTATGTATTTATTTTTATAAGTTTTTCCTTTTATGTAAAGTGCAGATATAAGAAGGAGGCTTCTCTATGGGTTTTTTAGTTTTGGTTTGGTTTTCCCCCTCTAATTGGTTTTTCGAGGATCGAACCTAAGAATTATTCAAAACCCCGCGGATGCTGCGTTTCCTGAGCAAAAAGCAAGGAGTACGTGGAGCAATGCCAGCTGTTTCGCTGCAAGGTTTCTTTTGGTTGCGTGTAATTTTAAATCTGTGATAAATTCGAAAGTACTATAATGAAAAAAAGAGTGTGTGTCGATAAAGTAGAATAGTCGATCCGTATATTGCAAGTAAATAATATTCAACACACACATATCTTCACGCCAAGTCCCTTACGGGGTAGGCAGAGAGTATCGAGTGCCAGACCTCACGATCCTGACAAACCTGTCTTGCTTCCTTCACATTCATTACCCTTTTCATACAAACACGCCGGTTTCGGAGACTCTTGACACCACCCTCGGATAATATTCGATTGATCTGATCGTGAAATGTCAGCCTTGGTCTCCCCGGGTACCTACATCCATCCACATTCGCATTGTATATCTGCTTTGTCAATCTTTCATCTGTCATTCTTTCCACATGCCCGAACCAGCGGAGCATGCCCTTTCGCATTTTAACACCAACTCTTTCTTTCTTTCAATCTTTCTTTCAATAATATTCAACTTGCTTAAATAGTAATTAATCAATAATACTTTTCACAACTACCCACTGATCACACATCACTGACTACAATGCGAAATGTTTTAGTTAATTATCACACTTTTTTATTTATTAATACACAATACATATTATTTTCCAAAAGCAAAATAGTCTTATATATTCTCAAACATTACTTTCGTCACTTTATTCCTCACAGTAAGTTACTTTGTTAATAAAATAATATACAAATTTACTAAGCGATTGCTCACTAAGCTATTGATTGATTGACTTTGTTTTATATCAGGTATGTAGTGATATAAACCTATCACTTGAATCACTCTATCTATTAAAAAACAGCACCCAAATCCGTTGAGTAATTTTACAGATCTAAAGCATAAGTAGGGACAGACATCGGGAAGCGACTTTGATTTATACGACGTTAAAACGCAGTATATCACTCTATCTATTAAAAAAATCGCATCCAAATCCGTTGCGTACGTTTAAGCATAGCATACATGATGTTTACGCTGTTCGAAAGTGCAATAATTAATCCTATAAGTGTGAAAACGGATCTCTGGCTTGAATCACTGGCGATGCATAACCGTACGTAATCTATACGAACTCATGGTAAAGGCTCGGACAGGAGCGCGGCCACTCTATATTTCTATACTTTACATAGCTTTTCGAGCACTCTGTTGGTTCTGAAACTCATATATTATTAAAAAAAAGTATCTTCACGCCCATATCCCCGAAGAGGTAGGCAGAGGCACAACCAGGGCACCCACGACTAACTGAGGACACTAAGTCCCACAGTGTGATAGGTGGCAAGCCTATCGCCAACCGGGCACATATCCAATCCCGAGCAACATTTTTTTTATAAGAAAATTTGAAAAACCCAAATTTCTTTTTGTTGCCCGACCCGGGATTCGAACCCGGGTTCCTCATGCAGTCAAGTCCAACAACTGAACCGCTAGACCACAGAAGCGACTTTATTTTAGAATATTTAAAATTGCCACTTACTTTTAATTACCGACTTTTGAAAATTCGATATTACTTATCCTAATGCAATAACTACTAACATTGTAATCATTATTCATGGGCGGGTAATTAAACCTCTTTAGCGCCACTCAAACTGCATTGTTAAAAAGTTAAAGTTTGTGGTGATTAATTACATGTTTAAAATTCATATTATGTGAGTCATCCTAATTGATTCCGGTAATAAGAGGTTAAAATTAAATTTTGTTACATATAAATATCTACTTATTTTAATCATTTTAAATAAATGTTTATTTACAGTTTTATAATAAATAATATTGTTACAGTTTTGTTATGTTTGTTTTTTTTCTCAGGAAAACTAACCAGGAAACCTTATTTGAGCAGTCAGATTTACAGGCAATAGGTTTTTCAATTTTACCAATATTTTTAATCGACTTAAAAAAAGAGAATCTTAGTTCGACCGAATCTATGTCTATATACTAATATTATAAAGAGGAAAGATTTGATTTTTTGTTTGTTTGAAATGAACAGGCTCCGAAACTACTGGACCGATTTCAAAAAGTTTTTCACCTTTAGAATGCTACATTATCCCTAAGTCACATAGGCTTTGTTTCATCAAAATCGGTGCAGCAGAAGCCAAATTACGCAGGCGAAGCTGCGTGAAACTGCTAGTTGTATATAAACGCCATTAGTTGAAAAATATTAACCCGATTTGAATGGAATTTTCTTCACTGGACTGCACATTTGTTACGTAAAGATTTAATGTATAATATGTAAAGGTCTGGCGAATATTTTAGAAAATAAATCAAAAAACTCTGCAACAAGCAACAATCTAGCCGCGATTATAGCGAACATGGGACATTATTGTTCTTAAAAGATTTTGATATTTTCTTACTTTGAGATTAAAGTAAAGAAAAAAAAGAAAAGTATTTATTTGCGGAATATTTGTGTTAATGAGATGTTACAAAAATGCCATGCCAATGCGTGCCACGGTGTGCGTGATTAAACTCCTCCGAAACGGCTTGACCGATTCTCATGAAATTTTGTAAGCATATTGAGTAGGTCTGAAAATCGGCCAAAATCTATTTTTCAAACCTCTAAGTGATGAGGATGACTCACCTCAATTTTTTTTACTAAAATCACATGATAAATATAGCAAAACAACGTCTGCCGGGTTAGCTAGTCTTATATTATATAAAATTCTCGTGTCACTTCGGCTTCGCAAGGTTTAGGCAATTTAAACCTTCCTCTTTAATCACTTTATCTATTATAAAAACCACATTAAAATCCGTTGTGTAGTTTTAAAGACTTAAACAAACAAAGGGACATACCTCTTAAGTAATTAGGGTTGTTCACCACTTTATCCTAGAAATAATTTTATGGTAAAACAATTTGCCGCGTCAGCTAGTATTGCTATATAAAGTTGTGAAATTTCATTCATTTTTATGCTTCAAATGAAAATTGCGTAAAGGTGGCATCATTTGGAACCACTTTCGGGAAAATTTTACTTTATTAAGGGTGTTATTATTTTTTTAATGATTTTTTTTTCATAAATCTCCAAAACATTTATCTGTTTATATTTCAACACATAAAATTATTGTAATTCAAATAAAATCTATTTGAAGCTTCTGTGTCTTTAAATAAAAAGTTAAAACACTAAGAGCGGAAATTTCAGGAGAATTAAAAATGAAATTTAAAAATATGTCTAAGAGTTTTTGAATTTAATTCTTAAATGGAAAAAAAACTATTAGATATACAAGGTGGCCGGTGCTGACATCGTTTAGAAACATATCTGAACAAAATTAGACTTTATAAAAGTGTTATTACTTTTTATCGCATTTTAAATTCTTCTAGAAAGAAATTAAATTTATTCTTATGTGACCCACCCGTTTGGGAAGCCCGCTCCCATCTACAAAGTGTCATTCTTGGACACTGATATAAACACTTTTATTTTCTCAAGGTTATTTTTACAGGGCCGAATGTCAATATACATAAATACGTAAAATGAGCATCAACCCACTTTCTTAAATCAGAACGTTCAACCGGTTAGTTTTAATCTAGTAAATACTCATTATATTTGTTTTGTAAAAATTATGAACACAAAGGAATTAAGCAAATAAGCAGTGCAAAACATTTAAATTAGATATGTATAAATTCATAGGACATGAATCATTTTTATGTATAGGAACTTGATAAGTTTTTACAACTTTTTTGCAAACACATCCGTGTTTTCAAAACATCTGCCGTCTTATTAATAAACATGGAGTGAGATTAAGCTGATTTTATAGTCTGTATCAGGGTTGTTTGCTGATGCAGGTTTTTTTAACATCACCTGATCTGCTAAAATGAATATCAGTTGATGCTGATACGGATGCAGATTTAATGAAAAAAATATATGTTCATGCACATATCCCTGAAGAAGTAGGCAGAGATCATTAGTTCCCATCCAGTTACACCCCAACCAGTCACGCTGTTACTCGTTCGGAATTATTCCGTTTGAATTCCCATCGTGTCACACTCCGTTACCCGTAGGGACAACCATTTATTTTATTCCCAAAGAGTAACACCATATTTTAACACTGTGACTCGTATGTTTGTTCCCATCCAATTACAGTTGTCATGTGTTAGATTACGTATTTATTTTATAATTAATATATTTCTAAATATTTATTTACAAATATTCAAGTTTTCAACTGTTTATTAAGATCGAGTTAAAACATTCCCAATGAGTAACAATTCCATCGAGTAACACCTGTGACTCGTTGGGATACCTACTTTTATTGTATAATTCCCAACAAGTAACAGTGTGACTGGTTGAGGTGTGACTATCTATTAAACTGTCTATTAAATGTCTTTGATACACACATAGTCCCAAGTATTTATTGACAGATGGCATTTGTTTTAAAATATTTTTATTATTCGAGGGTGGTGTTCATGTGTGATTATACACATACGCTGTTTTCGGATGTGTGAGAGTATACAAACACGCTTATTGTGGAGGAAGCTAGGCAGGTCTGTAAGCATGGTGCAATTTTCCACTCGATACTCTCGGCATACCTATAAGAACTCGGCGTGAAGATGTAAAAATATTTGTTTTGCGAAAATCTAAAATTTAATAAAAGCTCTCCAATTTACATATTTAAGTAGAACAGGTCGTAATTTTCTAAGATTGTAGTTAAATAAGAACTCAATTATCATGAACAATATTCACCAACCACCAACATACTCATTACACAGAGTGTAGTTGACACCGTAACGAAAACTTCTGTGGTACTTCGCGGGCCGGATCCGGCCCTTGAAAGGTTTTAATCCGGCCCGCCGGGGTTTTTTTTAGAAAAAATATGAACCTCCTTAAAAAAATTAATGATCGAAATGATAAAAGTCTATTGAAATTTGAACAATTAAGATACTGAATCGATATTTCAAACATATTTATTGCGTATTTCATATGTTAAGACTTCATGAATAGATTTTATTTTAATAAAGGATTGTAAAATAAACAAAATACCTTATGTTATCTTTGTACAATGTTTTATAATCGTAATATTTACTGCTACTTTTAGGTGTTTTAATAAACCGGCCCGCTTCAAGATTAATTATAATTCACTGGCCCGCCGCTAGATTTTTTTTAACTTACCGGCGGTCAAAAGAATTTGCCCACCCCTGTACTATCTGTTCTTACTTTTGAGTCACTTACATCATTAAAAAAGTCCCTGGACAATCTCCACAAAGTAAATCTAACCCCAAAGTAAGCAAATTACTTGCTGGTGTTAGTCAACGACTGTAGTTCATAGAAATTCTTAAATATTGATAGAAGAAGGCGTTACTTTGCGGAAATCCATACTTCAATCTAAATAAAATTATTTAATTTGCAAATTTTCCGCTAAAAAATGTGTATACGTATTATGGAGTAACAAAACAGACAAAATAGTGCGCTAAGAATGAATTGGACTTACCGGAAGCTAAAACTCCCAAATATATCCAGCTCCACCCAATACACACCACTAAACTGTTTAATTAGCACCAACAATACACATACTACTAAAAACTCAACGTACGTTTCGCTTCGTAACCGAAGCATCATCAGGAGAAATCGACTGCGTGGAGAGCAGATAGTATCTGCTCGACCTTCGTGGAGAGCAGATAGTATCTACACATTTTTTATACACATTTTTTAGCGGAAAATTTGCAAATTAAATAATTTTATTTAGATTTAATTCTTAAATAGATAGCAGAATCCTGTTAATATTATAAATGCGAAAGTTTGTATGTATGGATGTTTGTTACTCTTTCACGCAATAACTACCACGCCGATTACAATGAAATTTGGTATGTAGGTAGCTGAAGACCCAGAATAACATATAGGCTACTTTTTATCCCGGAGTTCCTGCGGGATTGGGACTTACGCGGGTGAAACCGCGGGGCGCAGCTAGTAAACTTAATAAACACCCAGACACGGAAATGCAGACATGTAAATGTTCGTCACACAAAATATTCCTGCCCCCGTCGGAAATCAATCCAGAACCTTGCGGTTTGTTAGCGTAGTTAGGAAGTGTAAACGCATATCTCGCCTAATCGCCACACCATCCTTTCGACCAAAGAAGCGGTCAAAACAAAAAAAATCAATTAATGTTTATTATTTTTCTCATGGTTTGCAAAGATACGAATCGAAATCACGGCTACTAACAATTTTTTTCTATGTTATAAAAATAATATTGTGAGAATAAAATTTACTTGATTCCAAGCCGTCAATGATTTTTTTCTTTGAAACCAGTTTTTGGCTTTGTTTTTTTTGTGTATTTTTTTTCTTCACTAATATTTGACAGAATTCAACGTAGAGCAACTCAAATTGTCAATGAACGGGGAATTACCGATCGGCTTAATTAATTGTCGTTGCGTTGAGAAGTTGGGCCACTCAGTGTTTTCTACCGCATCTATTATGGGGAACGCTCTGAGGAGTTGTTTGTTGTTTGATTTAATAAAAAATTTAATAAAACTTAATAAAAAACATTACTTGATTAAAACATTTCATTGTATTAATAATTATTAAGGTAAGTATATTTATCTACTTAAAATGTATAACATTACAACAGATTCAATACAAACACACACACACACACACACACGCACACACGCGCACACGCGCACACGCGCACACGCACACGCACACACACACACACACACACACACACACACACACACACACACACACACACATACACACACACATATACACTCACACGTGTGTTTTAACGACAACTTTTACTTTTATATAAACCTGTAACATCTTAGTAATAACATTTAGCTGTGGATTTTGTTAATAAATAAATAAATAAATTCCCGCAGCTGATTTCTACCTTCGGACATCGCGTAAGACCTTAAAGTATCATGCCCATCATCTTGATGCGTGGCGATCTACAACTGTGCGATTCCGAAGACATTTCTTACCTCGCATAACACCTTTGTGGAATCACTACCGAGGGCGACATTCTCAAACGATTATGACACTCATTCCTTAAAGGTCGGCAACGCATCTGTGATACTCCTGGTGTTGCGGATGTCCGTGGGCGGCTGTGATCACTTTCCACCAGGTGACCCACTTTCTCGTTTGTCTTCTCTTGTATTTAAAAAATATATATAACGTTTTTTATTTATCATATGATAGGTAAAAAAGCACAAAGCTATCTAAAAGGTAAAAGACAAGCGTCGCCTATTTTACAACTAATGAGGCTAGACGCAGCGGCGTAGCTACCGGAGGACCAGACGTTGCCGTGCAGCGACGCTCCAAGCTCAGGAGGTCATCGTATCTTGATCACGAATTAAACAGATTTTAGCAACCCGAAACTGAAACCCTAAACAAGACCCAGTTTCGGATTGCCATTTTGCACCAAGGCTTTTGGTCACCTAGCTACGCCACTGTAGAAGCCAAAAGCTATAGGTGCCCCTTGGTTAGTGCGTCTGGCATATTGAGCAAGTCTAACTATCTCGGATACCCTGATCCCCCTTTTTGTTATATTTAATGTAACATTCATAAAATGGGTCTACGCGTTGACCCCAATAGTGAGCGGTTTAAAAAGTAAGCTATAACTATTTTCGGAACATAAACAAGTAGGTATGTTCTTTTTTCAAACAAATTTTGGAATGATTGGTTCAGTAGATTTGGCGTAAACCGCGGTCTTGATATATGCCCGGTTCCTATAATCAACGAATCGTATTCCGTCAGCTAAACCATTCGTAGTTTGTTCAAAAGTAACGGAGCGTTACCAATTTTTTCAAAAAATGTTTAGAATCAATAGTCGGAAACGAGCAACCGTTGTTAGTAATCTTACTAAGCGTACAAAATACTACCATCCGTAATCAAAACGACTGGTTTTTTGAATATAGGAATCGGACAATAGACATACAAATATTCTAAATAATATATCAAAAAAGTGTTCTGCTTCTTTTAAGTCGCCAGCACCAGAATTTACTCTTCTACAGGTTTATTTTATGTTAGGATTACTTCTGTTTGAGATTTAATATCCAATTGACCGCCTCGTTGGTTGAGTGGCTAGCTTACACGCCTAACTAGACCGACCAACCGGCAACCGCGAGGCTCAGGTTCGATTCCCGACGGGTGCAGGCATTTGTGTGATGAACATTTAGATGTCTGCATTTCCGGGTCTGGT
This sequence comes from Calephelis nemesis, assembly GCA_002245505.1. Taxonomy (NCBI): domain Eukaryota; kingdom Metazoa; phylum Arthropoda; class Insecta; order Lepidoptera; family Riodinidae; genus Calephelis; species Calephelis nemesis. The sequence goes on from NJDD01001628.1 coordinate 174,209, forward strand.
TGTTTATTAAATTTATTCCGATATCTTTTTAAGTATATCTATGTATTAGTATCGTTGACTAACACCCATAACACAAGCATAAATTTTTCTTACTTTGGGGTTAGATTCAATTTGTGATTTTATTTTTTTCTAATTTAAAGCTAATTCAAACAAACAAACAAACAATCAAACATTTCCTCTATATTATTAGTATAGATTAGATACCGTGCACAATTTAAATAAAACAAGCGGTCAAGTGCGAATCGGATCGACCTAAGAAGGGTTCTGCAGTAGCAGGCAACATAATAAAAATGTTCTTGTAGTTCATATACAATAGTTGCGGTTAACGATTAATGATGCATTAAAAACTACTGACTAGATCTCGTTCATACCAATTTTTGTGGAAGTTTACATCGTAATGAGTACATCATATATTAGTTTTGGTTTTAGCATTCTCTTGTTTTAGAAGTTT
>NJDD01001630.1:60138-70969 GCA_002245505.1 Calephelis nemesis
GTGTGTGTGTGTGTGTGTGTGTGTGTGTGTGTGTGTGTGTGTGTGTGTGTGTGTTTCTGTCCGTGGCATCGGGCCTCCTAAATTGAAAGTGTTTAATTTTGTTATATCGTGAAATTATATATTTGGCTGTGCATCTTAGCCCTACAGGATGTTACTCACACTCAAATCTACATTTGAGCACTGTCACTTTGAAATACTATGAATGACAGTTTGTCAACCATGTGTCATATCTGAGTTTGAGTTTCCTTTTAGAATGCGAGTTACTATATATAAGAAATGGTAAATAGTTAAATTTAAAATTTAAATCGACTTGATCTACCATAAAAAAACAAAACCGAATGTTTGAGGACTTATGATTTATAATCCTACGACAAACCTTTAGTTTACTAATAAAAAAAAACAAAAAACACAAAAAAGTGTTCCATCGTTGTCTTTGTCTTTTTTATTTGTAGTTTAGATTGACGCTCGTTTTCTATACGAACAGCAAATAAAGCTGTTAGGTTGTGTGGCATGGTATCCCATGATATGTAGCCCTTAGAACTGGTCGTGGATTATTGTGTAGTATAAGTAGCGGGCGAGGTGTGTGGCCATCTTGCAAACAGGTTTGTTCAACGTCGAGTTCCTAATAGTACGAGAGGCGACTGTACAAGTTGAACGTTTATCTGTTATGTATATTATCTCTTATACATATATTTGTAACATTGTAAAACAGATCTTAACATTAAAAAGCTAAAGAGAGCAATAAAAATGGAAACTGATTCTTTTGACCTCACATTCTTTTTTTTTTAAACTTTTGTCTGTCAATTCAAGTTGTCTGCACAATTTTTACGTAACGTTGAATTGAATGAATTTAATCCAATGATATGATGGTAGAATATAATAAAATATACGAGCGGGCGAAGAACGGAATTATTCAAAAAGTTTTGTCGATTCAACGTCGGGTGGCTTCTAGCACAAGATGTTACGGTACAAAATCTACGTTCATGTGTTTTTTAATTAAAACAATATGTTATGAACGTAGATATAAAGTCAGACTGTATACATATATTTACAAACTTGTTTATGTGTATTTTAGCTTTTAATGTATTAATTTTAAGTGTTGTAGAACAAATTTGCTATATTATAACAAACAATACATAGATATAAAGTTGTATTCTATAAAATAGTTTAATTTAATCTAGTCTAAGAAAGAAAGAAAGAAGCAAAAGGCACTTGTGACGCAGCTATATCTAAAAATTTACCCCCAGAATGCAACGCGGCCACACATTTAAGTGATATAGGTACTTATAAATTGTATCGCGTAAAATTAGCGGGCAATATGTAAATTAAAATAAAATAACAGATGAACCTAAACATCATGCAGCCAAATTTTAGTCTAAAGGTGCGTGTGTATTGTGGAGTCAAAGCCAAATGCGTACTTATATGTATTTGAAATTAATACAAGCTTCGCACAATAACGTTGAAGTAATAAAAGTTCAAAGCTTTGCATTAAAGTTTAGCTGTACGTAACATGGATGAAATTATTTTAGAAACCCAATCCACTACTTTAGGAATACATTTCCACTAACCCCGTACTCCGTGTCGATCTAGGCTCCTTAGAAGAATAGACCATCTGCCTTTCTGTCAGGCAGCTCGTAAAAGGCGAGCATAGATTTAACGTCACTAACACCGTGACACCTACTAGGTAGTAGAGTTTCGCAGCCACTCGCCGGGATTGTTACCACCGCCTTACCTATTTGTTTACGAAATTGAATGAACACGATTTACTATTTTTTTGCGCATACATACTCGTGTTATCTTGGTTAATATCAAAATTTTTTTGTGTAGATATTTTCACGCCCGTATCCCTTAAGAGGTACAACCAGTTCACCCGTGACTAGCCGAAGACTACTAAGTCCCACGATGTGATAGGCAGAAAAGCCTATCGCCAACCGGACACATGTCCAATTTGCTTTTATTTAAACACATTTTCTTTTTGTTGCAGGATTGAACCTGGGACCTCATTCTAAGTCCAACACAGGTCCACTAGACAACAGATTCAGTAAAATGTCTCACGGCTAAAACGTACGTAAATGTAGTCAAAATGACAGCCGCTAAGATTAACAAGTCATTAACAAACAGAAGAACAGTTGTATTATGCTAAGCATACTTTATCTCGTTAACGATATGGTAATTAATGGGATTCTCGTTTATCTAGCCGCTTCCATGAGGAAATAATGAGACAAATGACGTGTGGAATAATTAGTTGGATATTTACACCTTCGACAAAATGTATTGTTCAATTTTGAGTACCTTTTTTATACAAATACTGCAACGTAAACAATATATACATTCATTTTTATCAAGTGAGATACGCACGAAAGACGTAGTTTAGAAAAGCGTTGCCAAACTTAAATGATGTAGCAATAACATCCTGCTAAAATAGGCGACGAATGTTTTTTTTTTTAAAATCAGGTTTGTTTTTCATAGAAGAGGAGGCTGAAGGGCAAGTGGTCACCTTATGGCAAGCGATTACCGCTCCCAAAAGACATGCGTTGTTTGACAAGTTTTAGGAATGAGAACGCTCTTTTCTTGAAAGAACGTTAGTCGCAACCGTTTGCAAATACCGCCACTGGTAATTGGTTCCATATGTGTGGTGTACAATCATCATCATCATCATCAGCCGGAGGACGTCCACTGCTGGACATAGGCCTCCCCCAAAGAGCGCCACAAGTCACGGTAACCAGCCGCTTGTAACCAGCTACTTCCCGCGACTTTGACCAGATCAGTAAACCGGGTGGAAGGTCATCCAACACTACGTCCTCCGGTGCGGACCGCCAGTCGAGAACCTTTCTTTCCCAACGACTCGCGATTCTGCGAGCAATGTGGCCTGCCCATTGAAACTTCACGAGGTAAAATATGTATTCGGAATTGCAAGCTAGTGGATCACCATGCATTAAGGTGGTGAACATGAAACTTGAAGCTCTCTTGCAATATCAATGGCGGTTGGTATCACGTTAAATAATTTTTGAGAGCATTCCCTGATAATCAGAGATATATGCAATAGAAGACGCTGTATGATGCAATATCTCTACGCACTATCAAAGGATGTTATTTTTTTTAACCATCTTAGTTTCTTGCAACAACCACCCGTTTGCAGTGAGCAGTCATAACCATAGTAGTTTGACATCATACAATGCTTTCGCAACCAACCCAGTTTTTAACAATTACCACCAGGATGTAGATACTAATACAAAAAACACGAAACACTGTACTATTCTCATTTCGAAACTAATCTATTACTAGCACCACTCGTCGGTAGTGCTACCTTTAATGCTAAGTGGCACTTAAATATTTCCAAAAATAGCCTTTATTTTAACTACCAATACCACAAAAGATAAGCCACATTTTACATTGTAATATATCCGACACCAATATATCTTTTGACTACTACCTACTACAACTTTTACGCAGTTGTAAGCACATATGCACATAATATTATGCATAGTAAAACTGTAAAAATCCCCTCCAACTATTCCATTGAGTAGTACGTCGCGATTTGATTATTATTTTTTCGACAGTTAGCAAATGGTTCCGAAATGGTCCCACAAAGATTTCATCAACTTCCTACAATTGGTTTTTGAGTTACGCTTAATAAACTTTCACTTATCTTGACGACCTCATCAAAGAGTATTGAATATATTTAGATCACTAATTCAAAAACCACTAGTCGGATCATGACTAAACTAATATGGGACCACCTCGGAATCATGACCTATCTTTCTAAAAAAGAAACCGTCAATATCGGTTGGTTATTGGCCGAGTAATCGCGTAACAAACATACAAAAAATCTACAGTCAAATTGAGAACCTCCCCCTTTTCTCTTTTGAAAAAGTCTGTCTGTTAAATAAGTTAGTTAAGTGAGTCTGTTGAAAACAACAATACCTTATGTACATATTTCCAAAGCCAACATATTTTTGACAACCACCATTCGTTTGCCTTCATGACAGCAAAAGCTACGACGCAACTTATATACTCGTATTAATATTTCCGTAGTCAACATATCATTTGACAACCAAAACCTCTACAGCTGTAAACACAAAGCTACAAACCACCTAACATATGTATTAATATTTTTTAAACAAACCTGTCTAGTGACAACCACCTACTTTTTTTCTTTATAACCGCAAAAAATCGACGCACCTTCTATATTCATACTTCCGAAACCAACCTATATTTTGACTATCACCACCCGTTTTAAATTATAACCACAAAAGCTAAGACGCACCTTACAAAGAACACTCTCCGTTTGCCTTTATAACCGCAAAAACTACAACGCACCTTACATGTTAATATTTCTGAAACCAACCTATCTTTTTACAACCACCCGTCAGCATTTATACCCACAAAAGCTAAGACGCACCTTACATAATAATAAAGGCAGATAGATAAATAGACGAATCAAGTTGCTAGTCATGTGTCAACAGCGGCTAGCAGCATTCATAACGAAATATAACGTCCCAGATGATATACTTGTACTTCTCGCAACACAATACGTAACCAGCGTAACGATTGTATCAGTATGTCACTATGTTATGGAAAGTGACTATCCGTTACTGTCTTGTCTCTCGATTGCTATAGTTTTTAAACATTAATATAGTTTCATATATGACGTAATGACATGCTAGAGATGTAAAAATGTTTCGGTAAGTCGATGATGTAGATTTTTTTTATGTAATATCGATAGTCGAATTTGTAAAAGTGTTTCTCATGCGTGATAAAAAAAATTCCAAAAAGTAGAATTCATGAAAAGTCTTTTATATAACCACATCTAATCTTTATGCCAAAGTGTTGTATCAGTATACTAATAAGATACCTAAAGAAAACGACGTTAGTCTTTGCCTACTGTTTAAAAACAGTAAGAAGCTCAGTTATTTTTATCATTTGATTCAGAAATTCAAAATGTAGGTGTGTAATTTCGGTTTTACAAAAACACTGTTCGTTTTAGAAAACATAGCACTTTAGATAATGTCTAGAATAAAAATCGAAACTAGTATGACACGTGTATTCGAAAAATAACTTTTAAAATTAAAATAAAAACGATGTTTCAAAGTGTTTATTTAATAAACTTAAATAAGTTTATTTTCAAACAAATCTGTATGTGAATCTATTATTTCCAGCAAAATAACCCAGCCACCACTATAACATATAACACCAGTTATAATTTAAGAACGGACGAATTGGTTTGGCTAAACATTGATGGATTTGTAGCTAAGAGCCAGGATACGGACATATTTTCCCGTTCGAGTCTGCGAAAAGTAGTAAACTTAATATAATTTTTTCCCATACAAAATGAACGGGTGGAACGAAGTTCGCCGGAACAGTTAGTTTTCATATAAAAACAATGTTTAGAAGCTCATAACCCGACTTAGCATTTAGGATTGCTTTTACTACAAAAAAACATTTCGTTTCCATCATTACCTACGTCATATTTTATGCATCGCGTAAATACATCGATATCGATAAACAACTTATACCAAACTCGCATCACTATGCAAAATAAACCAACCTAATTTAAACAGATGAATTTGTAGATACTAGTTAGCGGTTGCTAAAAATAACACAAAAGCTTGCTTCGCGTAACCTCACAGTAAAACTTTAACGATTTAACTGATTCGAATCCTTTTTATGCTTAAGCTTCGCTTTAGATTTGTGGTAATCATAAAATTAGATAATGTTAACGACTTCCCTCGAGTGGTTTCTAAATATTACTCTGATTTTAGTATTTCATAACAAATATTTGTAACTCTTACAAAATTACGATGGTATTAACTGTGATTATAGTACCAGTTACATCTGCTCTCATAATATAATTAATTCCACACGAGCTGTTGTTGATTTTACAGTAGTATAGTATCACCACGCTCATACCCGCGATTAGAAAGGCAGAGACAAATCCAGGACACCCGCGTCTAGCCAAAGACACTAACAGCCAATATTAATAATCAATCCTAATCCAAAACTTGCTGCCCAAGATTGATATTTTGATCCATTTTTATGATATCGCTTGCCAATGACATATCTGTGGACAGGATGAATATTTCAATTAGGTATAGGATAGGCCGGCGGATAAGCAGCTATCTAGATTGCTTGAAATCTAACTTTAGAGAAATATTATTAACATTGGCCGTAAGTCCCACAATGTAATAGGTAGCATGCCTATCGCTAACCGGTCACATATCCAATCCCGGTCAACACTATTTTTTATCAGAAAATTGAAAATACATGTTTTTTAAGATTTTTGTTGCTCGACTCGGGGATCGAACCCGGGACCTCAAAAAGTCAAGACCGACGCTGAATAACTATTATGAATGATTAAAAAATAATACGCAATATGTCCAATGGTCTCAAAAAAAAATTGGTTGTCAAGTTCAACTCAAGTAATAGTTGACAAGTTCTCCGCCTTTGTAACCCTATCTTCAGTTATAGTTCCAGCGGTTTTCACGGTTATGTCCTTTTTGTTGGCACGGCATGAAAGTGGTGGATGTCTGCCCAGGTATACCAGGTATACGGGTAGGTTACTGTACAGTGCTCTACCACCAGTGGTCTAATTGGTGCCCCATTTATCTTTTGCTCACCACTTACGAGATGACAGGTCAGAAAGCAGATCGTCTTTTCTACACAGGGTACCAAGACCAAGACGGAAAAAAAAAATAATTTATATTAAACGGTAACGAATAATAAAAGGTAAGTTATCATAAAATTTTTATACCTATTATTTTGACTAACGTCGTATATTCTCGTTCGTTATCTCAAAGCGTAAGAAAACAGTCAAAAACCGTCATAATTAGTCATATCAGGGTTTTAGGCAAAACGTTAGCATGCTTATCATAAACATAATATGATACATAAGTCTTTTATGAATACTTCACTTGTGCATTTGAAGTCGACAAAATTATACAAAATACCACCAAAATTGACTAATTATTTTATAATTTTTGTAACAAAAATTTATGATAGTTATGAAAAACTGCGTTTATCTTGTCCTGTCAAAATTCGTATATTCTTCTATAGGTATATCAAGCAATATTAATATATCTTTGACTAGCTGTCCCGGCGAACTTCTTACCATCCCGTTCAGTTTGTATGGGAAAAATTAAAATGTTATTACGTTTCCGAACAAACAATGCTCTTTCAATATATCTAGTCTATGGCTGTGAATGACATTGACATTCGTTACGCGCGTTTTTTAAAATATGAAAAAATAAATGTATATTTTTCAATATTTCTTAGAGATTTTCTTAATATTTTTGTCCGTAAGAACCTTCTCCTAATAGTAACAAATACAACAAAAAAGAATTAGTGAAATCGGTCCAGCCATTCACGCGTGACCAAGGAAAACGGGTTTCATTTTTATTTATATAAGATTAATTATTATAACTCCAAATATTATGACAAGTTACGAGACATACCGCATATCATTCATAGTAATTGTACATTGTATTATTAATAGTAAACACTAAATACACGATGAATCGAAGTGACAGTAATGCAAATCTCTTTCATGCTCTTTAGACATTCCTTTGAATAGTCATAATGCTCTCCGTCAAAACTGCGTATGTCTGTGTTGTATGTTTGTACAGTTGGCGATGAGAACTTGTGTAATTTTATGGCTTAGAATAAAATTACAGGTACTTAAAACATTTTTAAGCATAAGGGGCCACCCATAAATTAAATCATGCGAATTTTGGAACTTTTCGACCCCTCCCCTGAATTCCAACCTGTTTACATAAAGTACATAGGTATTTCCAGCTTTGCATTAAAAGTGAGAAAGTAATAGAATGTTTTTTATGTATAATGTTGTTTCCATTATGATGATTGTTGGTATTAAACTAATGACCAAAATTGAAGTAATTAAAGTTAGTTAGTTATATCTCGAGATATTCAGTCTTAAAACGGTTTAACTGATACAGATGTCGAGGTCGCTAGTACCAAAAATATTGAATATTAATTAAACCTGCATAAAATATCATAACTATTTAAGTTCTAATATAAAAATGGATTATATCGACAACAACTTTTTTAACTTTTAACAAACGCCGTATTTATGGCGATTTTCTTAATTAGAATTGAAAATAATGCTCCAAATGTTTAAAATGTCATTTGCGTCAAATCACGTATTTGTTAGTTAAACCATTTTTTAACTAAACCCTTCATATAAATTTCGTGTTCACACAAGTGCACAAGGCTTTCGATCCCCCCTGTCCCTTGACGTAATTTATGGATGGCCCCTAATTAGATGTAGCATCCCGCGTATTACACAGTATTAGAGAAATCATAATAGCTTTTGCGTTACTTGTGTTTAGATAAACTTTCCTAAGTTTACAGACAATTTTTTTTGTTGAATCGTTGTTGTATCTTAGAAAGCAAAATAAATTATTGTTGCTAAATACGAAATAATCGAAAATATTATTGATATACACAATCATGAAGGTAGTCTATAGATTCCATTGTTTTGGTTATCGTTTGTTTCTTCGATAGGTCCAGGGGGGTTACCATAAGCTCTTAAAACAGTACTATTTCAACAATACTAATTGTCAGTCGAGAAAGACAACCTTATGACGTATACCATAAAGTTGCTTTTAAAGGCAGACATTTAGCAAGATGGAAATAATACTGCTTTAAGCGTTCATGGTAGGGCCCCAGGCCTTTTTTGAAAAACGATGTAAGAATTTCTGTTTTCTTACAGTTATCAAAAAATCGGGTAAATATTTCTTTGCTTAGTTTCGATTAACAACCATATCACGAACAAATTTACAGTATACTCCGTCTTACCACAAAAAAATTAAACACTCGTTAAACACATGTTTTTACTAAACACAGTCTAAAATTTAATGCTCAACAAATAATAGCTGCCACTCCATTCAAATGTAGCAGTTATTAGTTGGATGTCAATTTTAGACAGTGTTTAATTAAAGTAAAAGGCATAAAATATGTGTGTACAACAATGTATTCTGCATTTACCTGAATTCTAACATTCTTATTCCTGCCTTTATTGCATCAATCAATGCTTCCGTTGTCATCTTTATCACTTGATTAAGTTAAAAAAAGTATTTTAAACACTATTAAACAATGCTAGTTTGGTGTGATTTTTATGCGCGTGACTGTACTAAATGGGTAAAGAATATCGTTCCTGTCCGATGGTCACGTGTGGCCGGCGGCTCGAGACGAAAGTGGCAGCGTGGGCGTTCGCCATTGATACATGCTGCTCCAGCTACAACCCGGCGTGGGAAATGTTATGAGATTTATAAATGAAATCGCTTGTCTGAACAGCCTTTATGCAGCTAGGGGTGACATTTCTTGATAATTATCTTTGTTTCCATTTTCAACCCCCGACGAAAGACAGATGTTATAAGTTTGACGTGCTGTGTAAGTTTGTGTGTGTGTGTGTGTCTGTGTATGTATGTGTGTGTGTGTGTGTGTGTGTGTGTGTGTGTGTGTGTGTGTCTGTGTCTGTGTGTCTGTGTGTGTGTGTGTGTTTGACTTTGAAATCTTATCTTTTGAACGGATGGTCCGATTTTGATTTTTCAATTCAAGAATTCAAATGCCAAAATGCCTTTTGTACAAACTTATTTTGTTTGGTGTACAGTAAAAATGAATAAATAAATAAAATATGCTTGAAGGCTAACGTGACCGATATTGCTCCTAGTAGTAACATGTAGTTTTTTAATGTTATTTTTAAGTTTTGTACTTTGTAGCCCTGCTACCGGGACCCTATGATTTGTTAAATGCCTATAGGTCAAATTATGAATGTTTAGGAAATTTTAATTTTGAATTAAAGGTATTCCTTAAAAGGAAGAAGGTTCCTGAATCGATATGTGTTTATTTTTTTATGCCAGACTAGGCATAGCTTTGTACCCATATTTGATTTTATTAATTAAATAGAGAATACCCTGAAGGTGGTTCAAGAGTTTATTTTTTTGATTACAATTAATTCATAGCTTTATGAGTATTACTTTACAATGTTTGATTTCTTAGATAGTGTTGAAATTGTGTAGATTTTGTGTTTTATTACATTTAATTTATTTATGTTTTATAATACAGAACAAACCTGGTCGTCCAGGTTAGTGTTGATGCATCGCCAATGTCAAACCTTAGAAACTATCTGAAGCTATGGGGTAGTCATACGAAACACGCATATACAATGTGAATTATGTAATGTTCTTCTAAATATCACTTAAACGACGAAATCTAGTAGGAAATAACAAATTAGTGTTAAATTTATTAATATCATGCAAATTATAAGAAAACCCCGTGTTGGTCTGGGCTCCTTTGCAGAATAGACAGGCAGCTTGTAAAAGGTGAGCATAGGCTTACAGTCACTAACACCGCGACAGCTGGCTAGGTGGTAGAGTTTTGCAGCGACTCACCCGAATTGGTACTACCGGCTTACTTATTCCTGCCGCCATAACGTCATGACGTGTTCCGGTTTTGAGGGTAAGGTAGGCGTTAAATTTACTTTTGCTCGAGGCCTAACATCCCAGATTTAGGTTGGCAACGCACCATTACCACCTTTGGTGTCTCTAGGCGGCGGAAATTTCTTACCATCAGGAAATCCGTCTGCTTGTTTGTCTTCAATATCACATATACAAAGTGAATGATGTTATGCTCTTCTAAATGTCACTTAAACGACGAAATCTAGTAAGAATTACCAAATTAGTGTTAAATTTATTAATATCATACAAATTATAAAAAACCAGTATTGCTTTAAGAAATTAATAACAGAAAACAAGCAATTAATTATAATGTGTTTAATTACGCAATATTGATTTTATCTACGATTTTAAACATA
>NJDD01001631.1:19764-31080 GCA_002245505.1 Calephelis nemesis
ATTTTTTTTTTACAAATATACTACAGCAAGGATATATAAGCAAGGTAAAGGCAAAATTTGGAGTGATTTAAAAAGTGGTTTGCTTGAATGTAACTAATTAACGCCACATATTCGCCCCAATACACTTCTTTTGTACTCTTAAGATTCTAATTATTTATACAAAATTTCCCCATTGTTAGATTATATTATATCATTCATAAATAACTTATCCAAGTAATGGATACAAATTTCAATAGATTTTTAAAAATAATTTACTAAGAAAGATCCAAATTATATTTCATTTGTGCTATATTTGTTTCTTTTAAGAATAAACGTAATTTTTATTTCAGATTTAAGTGAGTGGCACGCTTCCAATAGTGCACTGGCTCTACTGGATGGAACAGTACACTGGGATATGCATAAACCTCTCACAGAAAGCTGTACATTAGAGGTATATTTTGTGTGTGATATGCTTTTATTATTTTAGTTTTAAATATTGTAATATTTATGTATTTTTTCCCAAGTCTAACTTGTTTATGTAAAAGTTAACAATTTAAAAAAGACTAGACATTTAAAATGTTTGAAATAGGATAAAATAATTTAAAAACCTCAGACTTAAATAATCTGTGTAATTAGAGATAGTTAAAGTAAGCACGCAAAGACTGCTATCAATATTTTAAATTTAAAACATAAATAAGCATAGCAATTAAAGTACCTCCAAATTATTCAAATTACTACTGAACTACAGAACTAGATAAATTTAATGGTAGCCTCGACGGATTTTCTTGTGTTTCTTATTAAGTTCCTAGGGACGTGAATACCTATGTTATTGCCACATCTACATGTTCAAGAACCAAATAGATAAGTAGGGAAGTGCTATGGAAACGAATAGTAACACTAAAGTAAATGTTCATATGTGTACAGCATAGCTCCACATTCATATCTTGCATTTAAACCGTGGATGACTTCCGTTTTTTTTTCTGTAACTTTTATCGTTTCTTTGTCACCGCAATCTACAGAAATACTTAAATATCGAGTTCTGTCGATTTTTTAATTAATACATGTGTACTAAAATGATTATACTGGTTTGTACAATCAAATTTTTACTGCAGCGCCCTCTGTTGCGTTGTCAACATAACATTTACCCAAGAACGTATGTCATATATCAATCAAATCAAAACCTATCACTGAAAACTACATTAAATCAGACCGGGAGTTTTGGTGAGATGGAATGGCAACATTGGTTTGCACAAACATACTTTCACCCCAAACTCATGTAAATTTTATCTGTAACAATATACTCAGAATAATTGTGATCTATAGGACATAACTACCCTCGTAAACGGTAGAGAAAGAAATAAAAAAATTCGTCACAGGATTAGAATTCTCAGTAACTCAAATGGTTAGAGCATTCGTCGACTTAAGACGAAAGAGTGCAGGTTCAAATCCTGTCTGCAGTGATTTTTTTCTTTAAAATTAGTAGAAACTGATCTTATTATGCAAGATTAAGAAAAATAGTGGTACACTCTTATTCAATTTCAAAATGTTTGAGGGAGGTCTACATTTAAACAAATGAACACTTATCACAATAAATGATCCTCGACATTACTCTGACCTTTGCAACACAAATATAACATTTGTTTTGCAATATAATTTTCCAAGAAAAGAGCTAAAGTGTGTTTACTAATGGAACTACATATATTTGTAAAAAAATACCTATAACTTTTTTAGTAGTTACCAGATACCTCCACGTAGTTTATGTTGGTTAAATTTGACATAAAAATATTTACACACAAGCGCACCCAGCGTAAAATTACTTTACATGTTTTTTTTTTTTCATTATTAGCTACAAAATTTCACTGTACCAGAGCCCCAACAAGTGAACAAAGCTTTTTGGAGGACATGTTCCCTTGTGCTGGGCGCCTGTGCCAGTGTCGCATTTAAAGAAACTGTTCCTGTGCAACTACACAGCTTCCCCGGACCGGACAGTGAGTTCTGTTTGTGATTTATTACATACTAGCTTCCACCCGCAGGTTTGCTTGTAGGAAAGAGTAACAAACATTTCATCTACCCAACTAAGAATACTTTCGCATTTATAGTATTAGTATGGTGGGACTATATTTCAAAGACTCCACGGTCGTTTACGATATCTGGTTTAAAGTAGCCTATATCCTTTTTTTATTCATAAGGAACCTAAATGATAAATTTTAACAAAATCTTGCAAGGCAAACAAGCAGACTTATTTTCTATTTGTAAGAATTAAGCGTTAGTTATAGTCATCAAAGATGCTATTGGTGTGTTACCAACCGGAGGTGGGAATGGTAATTGGGCTTGCTGACGTTTCGTCCACCGACAAAAAAAGTTTTATACAGTCCGATATAAAACTTTAACAAAATAAAGCGATCTATTTATATTTTTTTAACTTAAAAGATAAAATCTATTTATTTAAGGGGCATATAACACTGCTTCGGGCACCGTTCCAGTGTGCAACGATGTGGATTTCCACTATGAAAAATAACTGCACGGAGATTCGGTGGCAGTGTATTTTACCATACGGTTGTATATACAAATCAAGATTTTTTTGACCAAAGCTATTTTTCACATCACCGCAAACCGGTTCGCGGTACAATGTGATGTTCGCCTTACAGTAAATAATCAAATCAAAAAAATCAAAAATCACCTAAATGATCAAGTTAAGCACATAATATAAAGTAAAAGTAGGTACGAGGGTGCATCCAAAAGTTCTAAGCCCGACCAAGAAAATGAAAGAAAAGTGGGTCTAAATTTATTTTTATTTTTGACATAGTCTCCATCTAGCTCAACACTTCTTCCACCTGACCTGCAACTTGTTTATCCCCTCGAAAAAAAAAGATTCCGGAAGGTCGGCGAAATAGTCGTTTACTGCGACTATCACCTCATCTTTGGTCGAAAATTTCGAGCCACCCAAGTGTTTTTTTAAATTTGGAAATAAATGATAATCCGATGAGGCTAAATCCGGCGAATAAGGTTGGTGGGGCAGCAATTCGTAGCCACAATCATGGATTCCAGACATTGTTTCAACCGAAGTGTGAACACGTGCATTGTCTTGATGAAACAAAACTTTCTTACGCAACATTCCCGGCATTTTTTCTTTCATTTCTTCCCGGAGTCTTCGTAAAAGGTTACAATAATAACTAGAATTTATAGTTTGACCTTTCGATAAATAATCTAAAAAATAATGCCCTTCGCATCCCAAAAAACAGAAGCTATGACTTTATTAGTCGACAAAACGACCTTAGCCTTTTTCGGTGTAGGAGAGTCTGATCTTTTCCACTGTTTGGATTGTTGCTTTGATTCAGGAGTATGGTGGTGAACCCAGCTTTCATCCATGGTAACAAATCTAGACAAAAAGTCCTCGGGATCAGTCTCAAAAAGTTCCAAACAGTCTCGCGAAATTGAGTATCGAACTCGTTTTTGTTCAGCTGAAAGCAACCTCGGGACCCAGCCAGCAGAAACCTTATGGAACCCCAACTCTTCCGTTATTATGTGTTGCACCCGGCCATAACTAATGTTTGTTATCTCAGCTATCTTACCAATGGTCAAACGTCGGTCACCCAGTACGAGATCACAAATTTTATCGATGTTTTCTTTCGTGGTAGAGGATGTAGGCCTTCCACTCCCAGGATCATCTTTAATGCTCTCACGACCGCGCTTAAACTCAGCTACCCACTTCTTGACACTGGAATACGATGGAGCAGACTCCCCCAAAGTGCTCACCATGTCTTGATGGATGTCTTTTGGTGATAGGCCTTTTTTATTGAAGTACTTAATGACTGTACGGTGTTCAATTTTCTCCATTATTGATTGAATTGCGTCAGATTGCTTCAAACAATCACAGAAAATTTATATTGTGCAGTATCGGAATGAAACTGCGCACAAAAAATTAATATGACACATACTAACAAATGACGGTAGATTTAAAAAGATGTCATAGCTCCATGTAGGTTAGGCCACGAACTTTTGGATCCACCCTCGTATTACAAATCCAAATATTGTATGGATAAGCACCTTGTTAGCATGGTGATAATTATTTTCCTTCTATGAGTGGTACCAAGTAACAAAGCTCTATAATGGATACATGAATATATCACTATCCCTATGTAGTATGTTCATACAGGCATCTCACTCATATTTCTCTAACACTGCCCCGACTAACTCGTCCGACTAGCTTCATTATTTAGCCGAAGTTAGAATAGGTTAGAAGCAATCTATAGAACCAAACCAAATCAATATAAATCAATATTTTTAAGATGTTGATTTTTATACTAAATTTATTTATAATATATTTAATACGTACATTACTAACAAACTAAGTAAGTATACATTTTTTTAACTGTTTATCTATGAGTTTTATACATTCGAAGAAATAAAATTACTTTTCTTAATAATAAATAATCTTAAATCCAAGTGACTGTTGTTACATATCAAATAGATATTTTTTTGTGATTAAACTATTATTTTTAAGATGTTGATTTTTCAACAAATATACGTTATGTTTTTTTTACATAAGAAAAAGTCTTATGTGACTAACAGTGATGCAAAATGCTGTGTGGGGACATCATAAAGCAATTTTTAACCAAACCGCCGTCGAGTCGTTATAATTATAAAGTCTTATAATTCTAAAACATTATGAAATCATAAAACTTTTTCATCTGACTGTACTAAACAGCTACAATAATTTTACAGTGGACTAAAAGTCAGTGAAAAAAAAATAAAAAGGTGTCGTCTCGTCCAAAGCCGGTAATTGTCACGCTCATCAAGCAAGTTCATCAGCTACAAAGCAAATACGACTATTGTAAACTTGGATGTTTACAATTGGATGTTACGGCAGAAAAAGCTGGTAAAGCAATTGTAAGAATCCGATCAAAAAAAATCAATTGGCAAAGATTGCTTTTTTTCTAGATCTGTCAAGGGCACCGTTGTTCAGTTCTTAGTATGGCATTCACAGATATTATTATTAGGATTGAGGTTACCCGGACCGTCAAATATAAAGTGTGCCGAGAGAATTTCGTTAATAAAACACGCTGTTACATGATCACAGAGGCGGTAGTCAGGCAGAGGAGGTTCTTACTTGAGCTTTCTACATATTCTTTTGTCTTTTTAGTTATTTTTGGGGAGGTCCGAATGCAAATGTGAGTCTTATTTTTGACTGCCATATTTTTACTTTGTCGCGATAATTTCTAGAAGTTTTCCGTGCCTCACCCCTGTGCAATACTTTATTGAATATACTGTATACAACATAAATATTCGTATTTCTAACATAATCTAGGGCATATTTTATGACTAGGTTGTGCATCCAACCTCGCTACATTTCAGAATGGTAACGCATTTTCGTATCGCTCTAATTTGTAGGTCCTAGTCTCCCGCTCCAGCAGAATATGCTCGCGAGCGGATCCCACCGAATTATTTATGCGAAGAGCGCGGTCATGTGCAAATTACGTAAGGAATGTAGACCCTAACATAATACCTAAGTTTTATACCCTGGGACAAATAAAACAACTTGGTGTTGTCTTGTTTAGTTTAATGTTACCCAAAATTTCGCCTATTTCTAGATAATACGGCCTTCTTGTGCCATTTATTTTAAACTCTAAACGTTGCCTATTCTCTATTTTTTACATTATTTAATCAACACAAAAGATTAAGACCCTACCCAAAAAATATAAATATAACTTGCAATACACTAGATAACAGAACATAAACACTAGAAAGCCATATAAAACTGTAAAAATATTATTGTAATGCATTGATTTACATAATCGACGCTATTTTGTATGTAACAACATAATCAGATTATATACGTTATATTAACATAACACGGTATATACTGCAAGTTAAATTTACTGTAAAATCATGAAAATTTAAATCGTTACAACTTATTCAGTTTGAGACTTCCAAGTGTCAAATCAAAGGTACATAATATATCCCCTATGTTCTGTATTTCGCCGTCGTGCACAAATAAATGTATAAGAGCCTTCCTTAGGGTTAATTTGCAGTAACCTGCGTGGTGTTTTTGCAATATTTTTTAATCTTATCTATAACTTATATTATAACTATCTTATTCGCAAAACACTAGACACGAAATGTGATCGTAACTTTTATTGCCGGACTTTATTATATGATTTTATACCCTATTTTACTGCTTTAGTGGGTTTTAAATTCTTGTCTATTATTTTACCGCATACCATAAATTTAATATTAGTTTTCACATAGATTTCTTACGGGGTAGGCAGAGAGTATCGAATGCCAAAACTCACGATCCTGGCAGACCTACCTGGCTTCCTCTATATTCATTACCCTTTTCATACAAAACCAGCCGATTTCGGAGACTCTTGACACTACTCTCAGATTATACCTGAGCAATTTGATCGTGAAATATCAATCTAGGTCTCCCCGGCTACCCACGTTCATCCACATTCGCATTGTATATCTGCTTGATCAATCTTTCATTCTTTCCACATGATAGAACCAGTAGAGCCTGCCCTATCTCATTTTAAGACCAACACTGTTTTTTATTGTTACTATTTCTCGAATATCATTATAACGATTGCTCAAAACGAGTGTTACACCATATGTTTCCTGTAGCGCTCTCATTTCGACCGCATTTATCCTACTCTCATGCTTTTTCTGACAAACTCAACTCTCTTCCATACAACATCGTTGGGATTAAAGCATAAAGTTATGCAAAGCATGTCTAGCACCTTGACTCAAAACCTCCTGTGAAAGCCTTCAAAAAAATATCTTCACATCCACATCCCCGAAGAGGTAGGTAGAGGCACAACCAAAGCACTCATGTCTAGCCGAAGACACTATTCAATGCCGAGCAATATTATAAGGAAATTGGAAATACCTCATTTTCTTTTCGTTGCCCGACCCGGGATTCGAATCCTGGACCCCATGAAGTCAAGTCCAACACTTGGACCGCTAGAACACAGAGATGTTTTCAATAAGTTTTTTTTTCAATATTTGAAAACCAAGAACAATTAAAATTAAAGCCAAACCAAAATCTATCACGTGGGATCGGACATACGTTCAAGGGAAGAAAAATGAAAATAAATAAAGTTGTATTTTTCAGTTCGTAGTGGTTCATTTATTTACGACGTGGATCTCCCCACGCTTCCTAACTGGCAACCGAACGCCCAAGAGCTGCAGACGTTGAGTGCGGAGTTCATCACCATCTGCCGCAAGAACCTGCTCGTGGAGCGCCTCGACGTGTCCGAGGACCTGGCGCTCGAGATGTTCACCGATAACCAGCACAAGACCAGCCAGATACCGAGCATTGCTAGGACTAATGGTAAGGCGATCACTAAAGACTAGCTGTAACGCAGATCTCGGGTAGACCAGTCGCTAGATATCGCTCGTCTAGCAGTTCCATGTGTTCGAGAAGCTGATACTGAGTTTACGTTATTGTGTTTGTGAGAGGTCAGCAAACAAGCACACAAATTTAACTCATTTTACATATTTCAGATATATAATTGTCGTGTTCTTGCTTAAGGGTAGGGTAGCAGGTAAATTTATTTACACGAAACTTACATGCGCTAGCAAAATTTTCGGGTAACAATTTTAATATGTATTTTCCCACTGTCTTCCGAATAGCATGCGGGCTGTGTGGCAGCTGGGATGCGTTGTGTTTTCTTCTGCGCATCACATTTGTACAGGAAAAAATTGTGATTTTGGAGTAATTTTAGGAATCATACTTTCTTTTTATAATAGCTTCTGAAAACTTTTAGAAACATGAATACAGCGTATCCAGACATTTTCCTTGCCAGGTGAATTTTTTACCGAGCAAAGGTATCATTTTAATCATTTAATTAATTTAATTTGTCATCCTCCAAACTGCGTTGCTTACTCAAAATACAGACAACTTTATTGTTAGAGTTATACAGTAGAATTGTGTTTGTTGTAAGAAAGAAACAGTGCCAAAGTATACAGGTAAAAGAGAGGCCAGAATACATTACATTATTTATACCACCAAAGCTGAGAAGTATAAAAAAATCTTATCTTTTTACAAAATAATTACATTATTTGTTTAAAAAGAAAAATATATTGTTAATATTTTTATAGAAAAGTATGTAAACGGTTACCCACCCACTGGGGTTACCTGATGGTTAGCTACGAGGGTCAAACTGAAAGTTCTTAGAAAATCAAAAACTAAGCATTCTAGCAAGTTATTAGTTTTATTATAACTTTTCAAAATAGCGTCCATTTACATCAATACATCGCTGCATTCGATGGAACCATTGTGAGGCCGATAGATTACCAAGGGCCGACGAATTTGATGGCCAACCGTCTGGAGAGATTTTTTGGGGAAATAAATAAAACACACTGTTACACGTTGCTACAGGGGCGAGAGCGAGGCGCAGAATGTTCTTCTTCTTCTTGTGCTGGGAATTTCTTCCTATTCTTCAGAGTCCCAGTGTTTTTTCTGGAGGTCCGACCGCGAACACTGACCCGGTTCCCGGCACCCGTATTTATACAAATTCGGGAACGGGATTCCAGAATATTCTTTGCCTCACCCCCGGTACCATACTTTATTTAATATCTTTATTAAAACATACATTTATCAAATTGTATTATTGTACAAACCTTATTTCCTATGTAGACCTATTCATACATACATAGCTGTGCACGCGGCGGCGCTCGGTTTTCGTGTGGCGGCGAAATTCCGTGATTTCCGTATTTTATACTACCCTGCCCCCCGCCGTCCTAGTATAAAATGTGCGGGCGCGGCGCTCTCGAATTTATTAACTTTACGGGCGCGGTCGCATGCACATTACGTCTGTTTATTCACCCATAACAACATATTATAATCATAATATTATAATCATAATATAATAAAAAACGCAAGAAATTTAACATTTTATTATCACACCTAAACTTGGTCGATTTTTCGGCTATTTACCACATTTATATGCTTTAAATTACGTTAATACGGTCAAACTTAACATATTCTATCATTTGATACACAAATCTAGATAATAGAACCTATTTTAGACATAAATTTTACATAAATTATCTTTGTAAATTTACATGCATAAAAACATCATAAATCAATACAAATCCTATTCTAAACATCATGTTCCAAGTTAAAATAACTATATAAACTATCAGAAAGTATATAAAACCATAATCATGTACAAAATAAACGTTTTAAACTTAAATCAAAATCCTTAATACATTAACATTTTACCTAGCTTATATTATCGTTTAAGTATCAACGCGTGCCATCCTACGGATTGGGTCACTCTCGCCGATTGTGTCTATGGTCGTCGTGCACATTTCTCCCGCCGTCGCAGCCTGCGAACTCCACTGGGAGCACGACGATCTTCTTCGTAGGCCTCCGTAGTACATGCCCATTGCCGGTGGTGACGTCTACGACTCGTACTTCGCCATCGTTGCCTGGGTAAATCCGGGTGACTTGTCCTCTTGGCCAGACGTTTCTAGGTAGGTTAGGGTCACAGATGATCACTAGGTCGCCGACTTTGGGGGCAGACCCAGTCGTGCGAGGCTCCTGCCGGTGTTGGAGCAAAGGCAGGTACTCCTTGACCCAGCGCCGCCAGAACTCGTCCGCCAGATGCTGGGCGCGCCTCCACTGCTTGCGCGCTGACTCGTCCTGCGTGTCGAAGTGTCCTGGAGCTGGTACGTGGCTATTCGGGCCCAACAGGATGTGGTTAGGCGTCAGTCCCTCTGGCTCACTCGGTGTGACTAATACGTGTGTGAGCGGGCGTGAGTTGATGATGTTCTCTGCCTCGGCCAATAGCGTGATAAGGGTCTCGTCGCTCGGGTGCTTCTCGTGCAGCGTGACACGTAGAGTTTCCTTGACGCACTAGACGTTCCCAAGCCCCGCCCATGAATGGAGCGGCGGGGGGTATGTAGCGCCAATGTATGCCGCGGGCGTTGGCTTCCTCCCTGGTGGCCTCGACGACCTCCTGGGCTGCGTCACGTAGTTCTTTCTCCGCTGCCTTGAAGCACGTCGCGTTGTCGGACCATAGCTCGGTAGGTACTCCTCTTCTCG
This sequence comes from Calephelis nemesis, assembly GCA_002245505.1. Taxonomy (NCBI): domain Eukaryota; kingdom Metazoa; phylum Arthropoda; class Insecta; order Lepidoptera; family Riodinidae; genus Calephelis; species Calephelis nemesis. Next base: position 29,795 of record NJDD01001631.1, read on the forward strand.
CTATGAATCTTCGTAGTGCAGATATGGCAGAGTCTGCACTTAGTGATGTTACCAACTCGAGGTGGATAGCCCTGACGGTCAGACAGGTGAATAGAGCTACCCATCGCTTCTCCCGGTGCCGGCCTACGGTCACTTCTATAGGTCCAAAGTAGTCCCATCCCGAGAATGAGAACGGGCGGGTGTGATGGGCCAGTCTAGCTGCCGGTAGATCACTAGTAGATGGCGCTGCAGGTCTCGCCTTTCTTAATTTACACGCAGGACAATTTCTTAACACATTCTTCACAGTAGGTCGTATTCTTGTTACCCAGTACCGTTGTCGTATTTCATTCACCATTAGTTCGACGCCACCATGGTTCATCTTTTCATGTACGTGTTGTATGTACATCCTTGTATATTTGTGATCGCCGTCCAATAACACCGGGTTCATGGTGTCTTCGGGTATGTCCGTAGCCGCAGATATTCTTCCTCGTAGTCTTAACAATCCGTCGTTTCCCATATAAACACTTAAAGCGGCTAGACGGTCCTTGGCGGAGGGAATACTATTTCTTGATATGCGCGCCATCTCGTTCGCATAACTGTCTTCTTGAGATGCGCATACCCATAGTTTCTCTGCACGTAGAATGTATTCCGCATCCAGACATATGAATTTTCTTTTTTCTTTCTTCGATTTCACGGCGATTTTTTCATTTTTCACTTGTCGCTTGTTAACCCACGTCGGATCGTGAAGTGGATTTTCCTTGGTACGCTTTCTTTTTCCAACGGCCACTAGATGTCGCTTTGGTCTACACAGGTCTATGAATTGAAGTACACGTCCCAGTGTTCGAATAAGTACTTGCCATCTTGAAATGTTGTTGATATTGGGTAGGTAGGCACGTGTATCTTGATCACAGGTCACGTGACAACGTTCTTCGCCGGTTTTTTCACAGATCTTGCTAACTTCGGTCTCGGTCGGCCACTCCGCTTCAGGTCGTATTAGAAATTCCGGGCCCCGGAACCATCGATGTTCCGCGCCGAAATCCCGTGGCGTTTCCCTGGTCGCGTCGTCAGCCACGTTGTCCTTGGTCGGTACCCATCGCCACTCGTTCACTTTTGTTAATTCTTCGATTTCGGCTAGCCGGTGCGCGACGAATGTCTTGAAGGCACGGGGTTCGGATCATATCCAAGCGAGTACTGTGCGTGAGTCGCTCCAATATATTGTTCTTTTAAACGTAAAATCGTGCTCTTCAATAACCCGACGCGCCAGACGTGCGCCTAATAATGCTGCCTGCAGTTCCAGGCGGGGTATC
>NJDD01001632.1:915-12795 GCA_002245505.1 Calephelis nemesis
AGTGGCCCGCCCCGACTTTACACGGGTGTAAAATATACATACAAAACTTTAAAAATCCTTTAAAAAGAAAGATTTAGTTTTTCCAATTTTCTAATAAAAAAAATGTTGCTCGGGATTTAATATGTGCCCGGTTGGCGATATGCTTGCCACCTATTACATTGTGGGACTTAGTGTCTTCGGCTAGTCGTGGGTGCCCTAGTTGTGCCTCTGCCTATCCCTTCTTGGATATGGGCGTGAAGATATTTTTTTATTTGTGCCGCCACCTTGATGCCGGGGATTTTTAAGTGCGTGCTTTTATTACTTAAACATTGCAAAACTAAAATTTGCATAACGTGTAATCGCGTACTATATCTCTTACAGGGGAGTTCCCTCGGCCCACTGTAACCTCTCAATTACCATTAACGCCTCGTCGATGCAATGTTAACGATCACATTATTAACCGATTACAATAACGACTGGGTTATTTGATAAGTAACGAGTAATTAAGAGTAAAAACCTGATAAGAAAAATTCACATTAAAATCAATTTGATTATTGTATTTCAAAATCGATGTAAATCCTCGTACAAGTCAACTAATTTGTTAATGACTCTACTATCGTGCATTGAGTGGAAACACTTTTTATCTATCGACAGGATCGAAATGATTCTACTTTTACTGTAAGTGCTAGTTTTAATTTAGTTTTTTATTGTGGGTGAACGGCAAAAAAATAGACAAATTTCCTGATTTTTTTTATGATATTGGAAGGCAACAAGCAGACGGATTTCCTGATGGTAAGAAATTTTCGCCGCCTAGAGACACCAAATGTGGTAATGGTGCGTTGCCAACCTGAGGCCGGGATGTTAGGCCTTGAGCAAAACTAAGTTTACCGGTTACCTTACCCTCCTAACCGGAACACGTCATGACGTTATGGCGGCAGGAATAGGTAAGGCGGTGGTACCAATCCGGGTGAGTCGCTGCGAAACTCTACCACCTAGTCAGGTGTCACGGTGTTAGTAACAGTAAGCATTCGCTCGCCTTTTACGAGCTGCCTGGCAGGAAGGCAGGTCGTCTATTCTTCAAAGGAGCCCGGACCAACACGGGGGATGATGATAAGATATAGATCTTTATTTATTACATATAGTAGACATAATTTGTATAATGCATTACCAAGGGGGTAAGCTTCTTGCGTAAATAAGTTTTGGGACGAATGGTATTAAACTCGAAATCGAAAGAACAACCCCAAACATTGATATGAAGGCGACAGGAATAAATAAATAAATAATTTCCAAGGACAAGTTACACAAATAGAATCTAACCCTAAAGTACCAAATCAAATTATATGCTCGTGTTGTGAGTGTTAGTCAACGATTTTAATACATAGAAATAATTAAATAAATACCAGAATAAATTTAATAAACACCCAGACCCGAAAAATGCAGACATCTAAATGTTCATCACACAAATGCCTACCCCCGTCGAGAATCGAACCCGAGCCTCGCAAATGGTCGGTGTAGTTAGGCGTGTACGCTAGCCCGTCGACCAACGAGGCGGTTTCATTTTGAGTTGTACATAATTGTGCATTTAAACGTTTTATCGATGCTGACGACATCATTGACGAAAATTTATGTATTATTAAGTATAACTAGAAGATCACTAATCGGATCATGACAAAATTAATATGGCACCACCTCAGAATCAAGTCGTACCTTTCTAGAAAAGAACCATCAGTATTGGTTTCATTTCATTTAAAAAAAAAAACATTCAGTCGAAATGATAACCGATCCCAGATATTAATGCACATTGGTAGTAAATAACAAGATTAAACAACCAGCGAACGATGAATTAATATATACATATTTATACGTCAACATATAATATATGTATTCAAATTGATATGAGCTCCTTGCAAAAAATAAAGTTAAATACATTTAAACGTGAATTGCATGTTTTATAAAGAGTAATAACACGAGAGGTGTGTTTTTTGTTGAAACAACTGGTTTATTTAATGTTAGTTATATTTAATCGTAAAAATGCACTTGTCCAAGGTTGACCAGTTTGTGAAGTGCCTTAGGGCAAGTACACATCGATTTGACACAGTATGACACGTGATAATTTTGCCTGAGCTAATAAGTGTGATAAATGCGACATACTTTGTTCAGTGCCAGCGAATTCATACTAATATAAATGTAAAAGTGTGTCTGTGTATTTCGCTTTCCCAGCTGAGACGTTAAACGGATTTAATACTTAAATTGCAGATATAAAGTCTTAACTAGGTAACATTTATTTCAATCGTTTGTGTAGAGTGAACAACAACAAAATCATGAAAACAATAAAAAACACAATTTTAAGCGAACCACGTAAACGAAAAAAGCAAGAAGTGAATTAAGTAAATTAAATTGGCGTAATGTCAGTTAATTTAAAGAAAATAAAAATAAAACACAACACAAAAGTAAAACTTTATTTATTTCTCTGTATCACATACTGCAAAGTCAACCAACATGTCTAGAAATAGTTGAATTTGATGGCGTTCTTTTTTATTTGAACTTTTCTATTCAAATGAAATATGCTGTAAAGAGCCGATATTCATTTTATAGTTTTTCACTGGCATATTGGCATATTAACATTTAAAGTCACTATTCTGCATTTTTTAGTTTTTATGCAGCGCAGCTTACCTAATTATTCTATTCTGTTATAAAATAGGACCAAATATTATAGTTCTTACGATATCCGCGAGTGTGTTATTATCTTTACGGACTTAATCAACGCAAACAAGTCTTCTGCCACACCGATCTACCTAATTACATTAATTATTATTTCAACCTCCAAACCGTAACACAAAACAGCTAGTACTGTTGTAACGTAAACCAATCCAACTTGTACCAAAAATATCTTCACGCTTGTATCCTCAAAAGGGTAGGCAAAGGTACCACGCCAATAACGATTTGTGCTAACGACTAGCCGAAGAACGTCCTGTGATGTGATATGTGGTTGTATTATTAAAAAAGAAAAAAGTTATTGTTGTTTGAGACAGGATTCGAACCCAGGACCTAAAGTCCAACACTGGGCCACTTGTGATTATTCGTGGCCTATTGACACAGATGTTACTGGTGTGTCGCTGTCTTTAGGGTGTATGTGCAAGTCTACTGGCTACCCTATCCTCTATACGACAGTATCATACGCTGACGCTTTGGAAATAGAAATAGGTAGCGGTACCACTACAAGCGAGCGGACGGGGCGTACTTTATACCATGAAACCACCCATTAATTTAACTGGCTAGATTAACACCAGTGGAAAGAAAGAAAGAAAGAAAATATATTTATTTGCGGAATATGCGTGTTAAAGTTGTTACAAAATTATTTAAGCTTTCCAACATATTCTACCACATTGTGGTGTGCAAATGGATGATGGGGTAGTCACATCCCAATGCTGATGCAAGTTTAATTATATTTGATTGTTGCGAATTCTTAATCTAAAGTCGCCTGAAGTGTAGGAAGCCTTTTAAGGTTTTACATTTTATAATATTGTTGGGATATTTTAGTACTATCAGTACTATAGAGAAGTAAATACATACATAAGAAACCACTTTATGTTGTAAACAAATGTGCTTACTTGTGTCGTTACTTTGTACAACAATGCCATCTGCCGTTATCCCTTGACCAACAATTAATTCGGTCAAGTTTAAATGTGTTTGTGTTGCATACGAATGAGTTTTTGCTTTTTTAAGTCAAACAAACATACATTTATTTGATGGTAAGATATAAATATCGCCGTGGATACCTAATATGACAAAGGTGTGTTGGCAACCTTGATGAAGCTGCCCTTTAAATTAAAAAAGTTCATTGCAAGCACCAACGTTATAGCTAGGGTTGCCAGTTGTACTCTAAAATAGACTATTGTTCTTGTTTTATTGTACGCCTAAGTGCTCTATGTAAGTAAAACTGATTGTTACTGACTCGCTAATAATTATAAGTCGATACTTATCAGACGCTATCCACGGCCACAAAAAATGAGCTAAAATAATTATAATATTGAAAGTTTTGAATAAAACATGAATACTCTTTTTTGTGATATTTACTCTTTTTTGCTCTAACAAAATGAAAAAAATGCTTTATTCATCCTAAGAAAAACTGACAGCTCTATGTATAGTTAGTTCTATTTGAGGCTATGAACGACTAGGCTGTTCAAATATTACTTATTAAAAATATGTTAAGAGTGATTGAACTCACTTACAAAGATCCTGTAGTACGAAACAACACTAAACAATTAAAAAAAATGGTAATCTTAATAAATAAGTTTAGTTGCTAGTATTTATTGAATACTAGTACTTTTTAGATGAGTTAGGTATCCAGTTTTTAAATCTTAAATTTGTCAGTTTTTTTTGTAGATGTTGTCGCTTACTCTCCGTTATTTCTGATTCAGACTTAGAGAAGCAGGAGTAGTGATAATGTAATAAAAAGTAAGATTGGTTATTTATTATAAAAAAATGAGTATTTTTTTAATACCTAATAACATTCAGAAGCAGGTTAAGAAGAATACACTGCTTACAATAAACTTACGAACAAGCAAATAATACATGAGAGAAGTGATTAAAACATGCATATTAATAAGTATTTACATAATATAAATAATCACATGAACTAGATACTGTTTATAAATAATTCCTTAATATAAATATGTATATTACAATATTATTATAATAAAACAGATAAAAGTATTTATATACTAAAAATACGTTAAATATCATATATTATGGAAGGTTTAATTTATGTACACAAAAAATATGCATAATTTTCTTTAAAGAACCAGCTGCCAATGATTAAAACATATGTTCCTTTTCTTTAATCATTCACAAAAAAATAAAAAAAAATAAAAAATATCATCGAAAACAACGAAATTTAAAATTAAAGTCGACCCAAACATGATAAATCTCGAAGAATTAATTCGACAATTTTGTGTCCTGACCCTACCATGAGTTGGTACAGATTAAGTTACGTGTCGAAATCTATGACATTTTTGGTCGAAATATGTGTTTCCCTTAGTTACCACTAGAGGCGCTGTTTAAAGTTTTCATATAAATAATTTACAGACGGTAGCGAATATAGTAAACTTGACAAGCCGTAAACTCATGGTAAGGGCTCTGTCTTATTATGTTTGTCAATGGTAACGTAAGTAAATCAAAACTAGACCAACTATAGGCTTTTAAATGACCTAGCCTAATCGTCGGATTTACTCGTATCGTAGTCCGTCGCGATGTAAAATCTTAAATGTATTTACATTTTTTTTATTTTTTATATAAGGATGATAAGATTTTAAAAAGAAATAAACTACTTACTGTTTTTTAGTTTTTAAAAAACCATCCAATATTTTTCATGATGCAGTTACAAAACCTACACCTGACAAAAGTACAATGTTTCGGTTTTAAATTAATTATAATTACAATATTAAATAAAATAATATTACCTTAGCAATTTGTGTTCCAAGAATTATAGGTACCTTTTGCTAAGTTTGTCATAAATAGACCTGAGGGGAATATAAAGCTAACCGTTTTTTAACCTGAGTACCTATCGGAGGCTACCACCAAACCAGCAAATTACGGTCTGGATTGATTATGTTTGCTGTAATTTTTGTCTCCGTTTTTTATAAAATGCCATCAAGTGAGATTAAAACAAAACGAAAATCAACAGCATTTTTATCGTACCTTCTTCAACAACAAAATACAAAAATAGCGAAATGTGAAAGTTAATTACGTGATATGAAATACACTTTGTTCCCTGTAATCAGTGTTTTAATAATGGCATACTTTTGTAAAGTATAATATATGCCATAATTAGCTTAGATTTATAAAATTCAAAAATTCTAAATATAGTTTACAAAATACAAAATTATTTCATTAAAGTTAAAAAACCGCAATGTAGCCAATTAACCTTGAGTATAAAGAAATACTATGTGCTAATGTTATTTCAAACTTTTTTATTCTTGTAATTAGGAATTGAAATGAGTGTAGTAGTCCCGCCTGCTGCCGTGGCGGGGCGCTTGAACGGACCAATCAGAAGCGATCAAAGCCTGAGCAGATTGCTCCGCCAATTCTACCGACCCAACTCACTTATTACAAACATCGAAATATTTTCAATACCAGTTTTCTTTGTAATTGAGCCACACCTAAAGTCGCATAACCTTAGGTTTAAGTTTGCAAGTTTGTTTTTTCTTATACCTACCAGCTTCGAAAGTTCTCGACTATTAAAAGAAGATAAAAGGAGTTATGGCGAGATGATGTACTTTATATTAAGTACTATTTAATTCCACTATTGAAGCCATTCAGTAAGCTTGCAATAAGGACCTAGGTATCTTGAAGTTAAATGGCGCATTAAGTAAAATACCTGTTTGTAAAAAGACGATGAAAGTGGGTTAACTTCAATAATACATGTAGGTATGATGTAGCAACTGGTAGATGATACGATCAACAAATCTAATTTATTTTTAGTTTTTGAAATGGGTGTTAACATTTGCCATTAGTCAAAATTAATTACTTTGCATCAAATTATTACCTACTTTGTTATTCCAAATAAGTCTTATGTTGTCAAAATCGGTCATCTCCGGATTTTTGGTAAAGCTAAAACATAGCAGCGTCAAGTAAGATTTGGCGGCGTCTAGAAAACAAAAGGTATTGAATACTTCACCTGCGCACTTAAACTTGGATACAATTTTACAAAATACCATTAGTTTGAACAAAATTCAACATTAAGATTAAAATTTTCTCTCACTATCGCCAAAACTGTCATCTAATATATACATGATACATGTGCTAAAATATTCTGTAATTTATCATTTGCTAGCCTCTCGCACCGGCTTTGCACGGTTATGAAATATACCTATAAACCTTCCTCTTCAATCACTTTATATATTTAAAAAAACTGCATCAGAATCCGTTGCCTAGTTTTAAAGATTTAAGCATACAAAGGGACATGGGGACAAAGCAAACGACTTTGTTTGATACTATGTAGTGACTGTTATTATCAAGGTTTCCCTAAATTTTAATTAGAACCCACAAAAAACAATAAGTATCGTTTGTTACTTAAATATTGATTGAAATTGAAAGGTGTAAAAATTTAAATGTTTTTTTCAACATTTGCCAGATCCTATTCGTTTATTAAACTGGTTTAATTTGTTATTTTCCTTCCTTAAAGACTAGAAACATATCCACAGGAAAATTGAACACATACATCATTTTAGTAATGGAATAACATCATCATTTTAACTTAATTTCTACACCAGACCACTAACTTAAACATTTCTCCCCAGTGTCTCTCTGTCTTTCGTATCTATCTACCGATATGATACGATATATCCCTGAAGTTTTTTCCAATTCGTTTTATTTAAAATTAGCGTTTGTTTTTTCAATTTTATGTCTTCCCTATATTGACCGCGACAAAATTTGATACTTTTAGGTCTAGCTAGTTAACTGTTTCTAAAAATAAAAGTATTTTAAGGAAACTCCTGAATTAGTTTATTAACTGATCAATTATCTAATTTTGTCGTGGTCAATCTAAGGAAGACATTCCCCGTGTTGGTCCGGGCTCCTTTACAGAATAGACCATCTGCCTTCCTGCCAGGCAGCTCGTAAAAGGCGAACATAGGCTTACCGTCACTAGCACCGTGACATTTGACTAGGTAGTAGAGTTTTGCAGCGACTCGCCCGGATTGGTACCACCGCCTTACCTATTCCTGCCGCCATAAAGTCATGACGTGTTCCAGTTCGGAGAGTAAGGTAGCCGGTAAACTTACTTATGTTTGAGGCTTAACATCCTGACCTCAGGTTGCCAACGCACCATTACCATCTTTGGTGTTTCTAGGCTGCGTGAATTTCTTATCATCAGGAAATCCGTCTGCTTGTTTGCCTTCCTATAACATTGAAAAAAAAACGTAAATCTCGAAAAAAGTTAATAAACTGATTGTCATTAAAGTCACTGACTGTACTTGTCACTAAAAATCTGAAATTGGATTTATAGTGCGGCGTTCTTAGATCTCAGAAACAACAACCGCTTAAGAAACATCACTCGAATTAATAAGATGGCAATACCCCAACAGAATATAAACTTTAGCCATATTTTAACACAGAGAACATGTTTTATTTGCAAATTATATATTACGAAGGGAATAACGGATCCTTGAAAAAGTTTTTTTTCAATACCTTGACATGTATAAATTACGTGTGACGTTGTTTGTCCGGGATGGACTCCTAAACTACTTAACCGATTTCTATCAAATTTGCACACCGTGTGCAGTTTTATCCAACTTGAAAAATAGGATACCTTTCTCTCAATTTCTGATCAAAAAAATACCATCCGAGCGAAGCCGGAACAGGCAGCTAGATTTTTTTATGTTATTGGAAGGCGAACAAGCATACGGATTCTGATGGTAAGAAATTCACGCCGCCTAGAGACAACCTGAGGCAGGGATGTTAGGCCTCGAGCAAAAGTAAGTATACCGGCTACCTTACCCTCCGAACCGGAACACGTCATGACGTTATGGCGGCAGCAATAGGTAAGGCGGTAGTACCAATCCGGATGAGTCGCTGCGAAACTCTACTTACCACCTAGTCAGATGTCACGGTGTTAGTGACGGAAAGCCTATGCTCGGCATTTACGAGTTGCCTGGCAGGAAGGCAGATGGTCTATTCTGCAAAGGATCCCGGACCAACACGGGGTTGAACATTAAAGATGTGTTTTCAACCTTATTGCAAGCACGGACTGTGTTTAGCAGGCATCAATGTATCATTCAAACAAAGATAATTTTTACATCATATGTCTCATCGATTGACGAATATAAATAACTCGGGTATTCATTTATAAATTTTAAAGAAAGAACAAAGTAACTCGGGTATTGTTCGATTTTCTTAGTAGCCCCAGTTTTTTTTAATAGAAAAATCAAACAAGGCGGCTATAGACGCCAATATTTGGGATCTTTTCTTTGTTGAATGCTGTAATATGGAATGATTTAAAGGATTCTTCATATTTTTAAATGAAGAAACACTTGTACTGTTTTACGTATCACTTATACTTTATTATAAAGTAATTAAGTAAGTTTATTATAAATTAAATAAGTAAGTAGTAAGTAATAATAAGTAGTTTATAATAAAGTATAAGTGATACGTAAAAGAGTACAAGTGTTTCTTCATTTTAAAATATGAATAGTTGGAAGTTTTACCAAGCGCCGACGATGGGAAATATCAAACATAAAGGATTATTTACATAAAATTGTAACACTAACATTATTCAGTGTTATTAAGGTTTTCTTTTACTTGCATTATTTTTAATAGACATCGTTATTTAAATTCTGTAAGTTAAATTCGAAGCTCATTTTTATTTGAGTAAAATTGGATTTTATGAAAATTGAAAAATTACGACCATCATATTATGATTATGTTTTACTTAAGGCCCCATGCTCAGTCAGCCAGCAGAGTCAATCACCGCGCTCCCCCGTTCCATGATTACTATGAACAATGGCGCTCTAAAGTAAACGTCTTAAGCGACAAATCACTATTTTTGACACTATAAAAGTAATTTGAAAAAAAGTATAAAAAACACTTATCTTTTAGGTATAGTACTTATCTATGTTTATGTTAAATCTGGTGTCGATATTTTCATATTTGAAGTAGACATTTGGGTTTTGCTTTAAAAAAATGGTTAACTTTTTGATTTTTTTCTATCGAGCAAAGTGAAATGAATCGTGTTTTGGAAACACTAGTGTAGTAAAGCATATGAATGTTAATCTTGTGTATTTTTGTCACCAAAATCCATGATTGCTTTGAATGAAAAAAAAAACATTATACTGCTGACGTATTTTAGCATACATGGACCCTTAAAATCAAACGGTTTTCATCTGTTTCTACAATTCAATGCAATTCTGCTTTATGATGAATGATTATCTTACGTAAGTGAAACTGACTATTAAATTACATGTCCTCAGCTTTGTCTCTTGTTAATATTCTCCCAATTTAAAGACAACCTACTGTAGGTATTGAAACATAAATGAAACCTGCTAAGTAAGTTAAAGTTGAGAATATTTGAAACAAATAGTTTCCAATTGAACTTTTATTTGTACGTTTTCATTGTCAATCTAAATAAGATTTTAATCCAGACGTTTATATCTTAACAATTTCAAAAATCCGGACTTTTTAATCATTTTACTACGATGCTCAACTAACGCAAAACTAACAAGAACTTTAAAATTTTAGCAAATCTCAGTTTAAACTATTTTTAGTACTATGTAAAAAAGAGAGAAACAGTGTTTTAATGATTTTATGGTAAATCATTTATTCTGTAGGTAAATATTAAGATCGAAATCAATGTTTAGGTATTTAAAATATATAAGTTTCATCTTTCCTTATAATATCACTGTGTTTATTTTGATTATTATAACTTTAAAGAAATGTTAGATTTTGTTGGACCATACCTATATCTTTTTTATTTTTTTCAAACTCCAAAAAAGGAGGAGCTTCTTGAGTAAAAAAACTCAAAAACTACTGTAGAATATTGATAAAATATATGTGGGACCGCTTCGGAACCATTTGCTATCTTTCGAAAAAAGAAATATCACATCGCGACGTGGAGTTATATTTAAAGTTTATGTGAAATAGTTGGAGTAGGTTTTTGGAACTGCATTTTGTTATTGTAACTACTGTTTCATGTTGCAGTATTTTCCCGTTTCATAAAGTCATAACGCTTGCGGTTTTTCTACATTATATATGGGTATGATTATATTTGGCATGTATTTGACCAAATTTGGGAATAAATTTGCGTCAACAGTGTGATAAGTTACCAGTTATGGCAATGCCAAAATTCATAAACTTATGCCAATTAGTAGGCACATCACATAACCATGCCAAGCCGGGGGCGCTAGTATTAAGATAAAAATGAATCGCTAAATATGTGGACCGATTTGACTAATTCTTTTTGTATTGTATTAGTTATTGCCAGGACAAGGTTCTTGTGGAGAGAAAACAGGGAAAATTGCAGGGAAAATGGGAAAATCAACATTTTAATTTTACCTATACAAACTGTTTGAACAAAGTTCGCCGGGACAGCTAGTTTGTTATATTTATAAACCAAGATCATCGCAATATGATCTTGTGACAAATTTTTTTGGAGGTCCTTAACTTGGCCAAGATTTAAGGTTTATTGTTTAACTGTCACGTCAGTAAAAAGGACATATTTTAATAAAATGCACACGTAATGGCCGACCGGCTTCGGGCGCTCCACGGTCATCGTGTCGGTCATGGTTGAGTAACGAGTGATTCACGAGGATTGGGATGCGGCTCGCGCGCGCCCAGCCTTGCCGAGATCACATCAGCTAGGCCAAGGAACCCACGGACGTGACCACACTTCTCAGCGTGGGCCTCATTGAGTGGCTCCAATACGGGGCTACATTTTAGAATTAGAGGCCGTCCTTTGATCATGTGATGCTTTGCAGCATTTTGTGAGTCAGCCCCCTAGTCCCCTTGTCCCAAAGTCCCTCTTTGTTGATACATCGCATCGTGAACAAACCCGTCTAAAATCTCGTGCTTGAAGTTCATTTTTTACCATCTAAAAAGTACAACATTTATACTAAAAAATAGAACTACAGGTAAACAAGGCTTGGTATCTCACAACGCTGTCCCATTAATCATTTTTTGCCCTAGTAATACCAAGTGGTTTTGCCGAATTCTCCCATAACATATAGACATATCACAATAGTCTCTGGTTAGCGACCTATGTGATTACTTATAGTCTTTTTTAGGATATTGCAAGGCAAACAAGCAGACAGATTTCCTGATGATAAAAATTTACGCCGCCTAGAGACACCAAAGGTGGTGATGGTGCGTGCGTGCACCAAAGGTCCTGACCTGATCCTGGCACCTGAG
>NJDD01001633.1:9298-45523 GCA_002245505.1 Calephelis nemesis
GGCCGCGATTCCGATCCGGTGGTAGTTTAAAAAAATGTCGACGCGCACAAATACCACTTGTATGGTTCATGTGAATAAAGAATATTCTGATTCTGATTCTGATTATCTTAACTAGACCTACCTGTTCATATCTTTTGATGACAACGTCTTGATGACAAGGACCTGATCAATGAATTGGGAGGAGAATGATGGACCATAGATAAAAAATACTGTATTGTGTTTTAAGTTTGACGTGTGTATATGTGTGTCTGCCAATGGCATCATAACTTTTGAACGGATGGACCAATTTTGTTTGAAAGCTGACGTGGTCACGATTTTGTCGAACTGTGTATGTGTTTTAAAGCTGACATCATCAAGATAGTTTCTAACTGCTATTAGTAGTTTTTGTCAAGGTTCATTGGTTTTTTTTTATTATTACACAGATTCAGGTTGCCCCGACCTATTGACTTTCACACTTAAATTCATCAAAGTGACCAAATCCGGAGTCACAGTCAGACCTATTTTCTATTACTTGGAAAACTTTCACAACATGTAACTTTATGTAAAATGAGCGCTTAAATATATTTATTTGAAGATTCGACGGTCATTTAAAATTTAATTTTACTAAAGAAATATTTAGGCATAAACTTTACAAATATATCCCTTAAAAAGTGATCCAATATTGCCCAATCTCCCCTACTTGTGCTACATAAATAAAAAAATAATTTGCATAGAAAACGTGGGCATACTCTACAGATGCCCACCTGCAACTCGTACTCCGAAACTGTGAAGGATATTTATGTTTGATTAGAATCTTTTTACGGGAAAAAACAAATGAAGAAAGAAGGAAACGTGAAGAAATATAGTATAATTAGATTGTAGTTGTCATTATTTCAAATAATTTAATTCACAAATTTTAAAATAAAATGGATTATTTAAATGTTCATATAAAACTCCGACAAACGCCTTGTTATTTATTTTAGCAATATGTCATGATTTTGATTTTTCCTATTACCTGCACTGTGTGCATAATAAGCTTAAACACATACTGAAAAATATACTCCTCAACTGTTTATATTTTTATTTTCGACCAATTTCAAAAAATAAAGCAAACAACACGAAGTGAAGTGGGTATCATGACTTAAATCTACCTTTTTTGAAATCACTAGATACCTAATTATTAAATTTTTAATTATGAAACATAAAACACAGGTAAAAAAAACAGTAGCAGTCGTGGGACTGCCGATAGAAGTGAAAACGGAACTATTAAGTTGAGAGTAATTAAAACTATATGCAAAAATTATATGAAATTTTATGTTTTATTTATTAGTTACATATGATGGGTTAAACAAATAATGAACAAAATATAAATACAAAGTGGTTGAAAAAATAATTAATATACAATTATCTTGTCAGTCAGAAATAGTCGATGTGTTAGTGTATACGTGTACACAGGCTACTGCGCATGCGCTAGTCTGGCTCTCCATAGCTATAGATATACTATTATCATTAGCATGTCGGTGACGCGAACCGAGGATTTTACCCTCTACTAAAACGCTCAACGCGCCTAAAGAAGTTTTCACTTCAAAAATTATGATATTTTGCTAACATAAAATAACAAAGCGTTTGTTAGAGTTTTTCGTGAACATTAAAATAAATTTAAATAATTAAAACTAATACCTATTGAATGTTTTTCATGATCATGAAAGTAAAATAAATGCGGTCGAAATGAGAGCACTACGGAAATTCTGTGGTGTAACGCTCGCTGACCGCATTCGTAACAGCGAGATCCGAGAAAGAGTGGGATCGAAAGAAAGTGTTGGTGTTAAAATGCGAAAGGGCATGCTCCGCTGGTTCGGGCATGTGGAAAGAATGACAGATGAAAGATTGACAAAGCAGATATACAATGCGAATGTGGATGGATGTAGGTACCCGGGGAGACCAAGGCTGACATTTCACGATCAGATCAATCGGATATTATCCGAGGGTGGTGTCAAGAGTCTCCGAAACCGGCGTGTTTGTATGAAAAGGGTAATGAATGTGAAGGAAGCAAGACAGGTTTGTCAGGATCGTGAGGTCTGGCACTCGATACTCTCTGCCTACCCCGTAAGGGACTTGGCGTGAAGATATGTATGTGTATGTATGTATGTATGTATGTTTTTCTACACGAATATAACGAGGAGCATACTTATAGAGATTTTTTCCAAAAATAAATATCTTTTAAAGTCACCGAGCACCTGCAAGTTTTAGGTGGGTCTGCTGTAGTGAGTGTAGAGTACTTTTAATATGAATTATTTTAAATTTAATATGAATTGTTTTATATTTTGGGATACATTTATTTAGGTCTTCTGTGGTCTAGCGGTCCAAGTGTTGAGCTTGTCTGCATGAAGTCCCGGGTTCAAAACTTGGTTTTTCCAATTTTGTAATAAAAAATGTTACTCGGGATGGGATACGTGTCCGGTTGGCGGTAGGCTTGCCATCTATTACTTTGTGGGACTTATTATCTTCGGCTAAAAATCACGCCTAATCCAAATCTCAAGAATTTTTGCTACCAAGTTTTGCCACTCCAATGCAGATCCTAGATGAGATAAACTTGTTTAATGGAGGTCGGAAAAATGTTGTTTTACATGGAACGCTGTCAGGGGCAAACTTTTAGTTCTTGATTGCCTGCGGCAATAGCTGCTCCTACTCCTGTTTCAGCTTTAGTTCATTCATCTACTTTAGTTACTGCTGGTGTATATTTATTAATTCGTTTTAATGAATTATTAATAAATTCTTTATTTTTAAAATTATTATTATTATTGTCTGGATTAACAATATTAATGGCTGGAATTTCGGCTAGTTATGAATTTGATTTAAAAAAAATTATTCATTTGTATAAAAAATCAAACATTATTTCGGTTTTTTTTGTGGGTATATGTTTTATTCTGTTAGTATACATGGTCATTTGATTGAGATGTTAATGAGTTTTTAGAGACGTTGCACGATTTAGAAAAACCGGATAATGACTTGAATTATAATAGATGCTGACGTACATGCCAAAAAGGTAAAAACTTGTGCTATTATAATTTTTCAATTCTCGGAAGATCACAACAGGGTTGTAAGATTTATAATTTTGTATCTACTTACATTTTATTCACCTTAGAATAATTTTGCTTCAATTGTATAACATTTTAATTTTTTTATATTGGAAGGGAAACAAGCTGACGGATTTCCTGATGGTAAATTCAAGCCGCCTACAGACACCAAAGGTGGTAATGGTGCGCTGCCAACATGAGGCTGGGATCTTAGACCTCAGGCAAAAGTAAGTTTACTGGCTACCTTACCCTCTAAACCGGAACTCGTCATGACGTTATGGCGGCAGGAATAAGTAAGGGGTGGTGCCGATCCGGGTGAGTCGCTGCGAAACTCTACGACCTAGTCAGATATCACGGTGTTAGTGACGGTAAGCCTATGCTCGCCTCTTACGAGCTGCCTGGCAGGAAGGCAGATGGTCTATTCTGCAAAGGAGACCGGACCAACACGGGGGGGNGGGGGGGGGGGCTTGTGAAGTTTAACTTTATTGCTTTACTCAAGGTTCATTTTGTAAAGCAATAAATCAATTGTACTTTTACAAAAAATCTAACAGTTTATATACGAGATAGACACATGCATATATTGTTGTACATATACATAAAAGTAATGGAAGTATAGTAGTACATACATACATATCTTCACGCCAAGTCCCTTACGGTAGGTAGAGAGTATCGAGTGCCAGACTTCACGATACTGACAAACCTGTCTAGCTTCTTTCACATTCATTACTCTTTTCATACAAACACGCCGGTTTCGGAGACTCTTGACACCGCCCTCGGATAATATCCGATTGATCTGATCGTGGAATGTCAGCCTTGGTCGCCCCGGGTACCTACATCCATCCACATTCGCATTGTATATATGCTTTTTCAAACTTTCATCTGACATTCTTTCCACATGACCGAACCAGCGGAGCATGCCTTTCGCATTTTAACAGCAACACTTTCTTTCAACCCCACTCTTACTCGGATCTCACTGTAACAAATGCGGTCGTATACGTATACTTCGGAAATCCAACTGTATTTTAAAGACGTTAAACTGTATCTATAGAGCTGTTGTAACATGTTTAATCATTTCGCTTAAATTTAGAATTTAGGTCAGCCAATTTAAAAATAAAAGTATTAAGTGTAAAAAGAGTAAGTAAACAAGTATTTTCACGCCCATATCCCATAGGTAGGCAGGAGCTCAACCAGGGCACTCACTACTAGCCGAAGACACTAAGTCCCACAATGTGATCAGTGGCAAAATCTATTGTCAACCGGGCACATATCCAATCCCGAGCAACATTTTTTATTTAGAAAAATCGAAAAACCAAATTTTCTAAGAGAGTAAAAAGTGTCAAGTCGAAGCGCATAATTTAAATAAGTACTATACTTTACTATAATTTAAATAAAATTTTGCAAAAAATGAGTTCCCTTGTTACAGGAAAAGGTGAAGAATAACATCATCAACATTCATGTTTTGTGTAATTGAAGCATGTGATAATAAATGTGTTGAATTTTTTGCATTAAGACATGTTAATTACGCATCACATTGATTGTCATTTTAATCAAATTTGCACATTTGATCCGACTGAAAAGATAGGATAGCCTTGATTTCAATTTAAAGTAGCAATATTATTTAATACAATAAAAACCTTAGCCTCAGCAACGCCGGCCATGTCTGCTAGTATTTTATAATTATCATAGTAATAATAATTTGTTAATTATAAAAAAGCTTAAAATTGCTTAGTTTTTTTCATCGTTTTTTCTTATTGAATGGTCGCAATCTGATCTAGCGGTAAAAGTTTCAAGCTAAACATTTTTTATCAGAGATATCAAACTTGAGCTATTTTACGTAACTTAAACACTAATATTAAAAAAAATCAGTAACCCCCTAAACAATTTACATGTACCTAATGCAGCTAAGAACTGTCTTAATTACGTCAGGTTTCAAACAAAAAAAACCTCATCGAAATCGGTTCATTTGTTTATTAGTTGTGGTGCCACAGCCAGACCGACACAAAAACGGTAAAAAACGACGTCAATTTAAATATACCAAATATGCATCATTTAGTTTAACTCACAAACTACTTATCCAATTTATAAGGGACAAACTCTAACAGTAAATACCCTATCTACAAATAAAAATAGGCCTTCTGAAATTTTGTTGCTAAGATATTTTGTTAATCATTAAAGATCGCGTGTTGGTCCGAGGTCCTTTTCAGAATAGGTAGACCATCTGCCTTCCTGCCAGCTCGTAATAGGCGAGCATAGACTTACCGTCACTAACATTGTGACATCAGAATAGGTGGTAGAGTTTTGCAGCGACCGCTTAACATATTCCTGCCACCATACCGTTGATGTGTTTAGGTTCGAAGGGTAAGGTAGCCGGTAAACTTGCTTTTGCTCGAGACCTAACATCCCGGCCTCAGGTTGGCAACGCACCATTACCACCTTTGGTGTCTCTAGGTGGCGTGAATTTCTTACCATCAGGAAATCTGTCTGCTTGTTTGCCTTCCTTTATCATAAAAAAATAACAGCGGTTACCTGGCAGCTGATCTAAAATATCGGGATCTCTTATTTTAGATAGGATATTAATGTTGGCCCTTAACCATGAGATATCCATAAAAAATAAGAAATTTTAAAATCAATTTTGTTATTCGCTAAGTAGTCGTCTAACAACTTACAAAAAAAATATGCTAACAAATTAATACCCTTCTTCTTGGAGTCGGTTGAGACAAAATTTTTAGAATACCAGTATTTTTAAAACGACAAGAACATACTTCTTAGGCAATAGGAAACCGGTTAATATTATATAATTTAGATGTACCTGATATAGAAATATCTTGATATTATCAAGGCAAACAAGTGAATAGACTTTCTGAAGGTGTAACCTACCGTCGCCGTTAAATATATTATAATAATGTAAGTATTGTTTTGTATATAATTTATAGATCGATAAAAAACTGAATATGTCATTTGTGTGAAAAAGACTAACAAACCGCAACTTCTCTCGTCCCACATTTAAATTAGAAGATATCGCTACCATACGATTTATTTGAAAAAAAAATACAGGTACGGTAACTGCAACTATTGACGGCCCATACAAATCTGCAGCTTTTACCGATCAATTTGATTGTTTTTTTAACCGACTCTACAAAAGGAGGAGGTTCTTAATTGGACTGTATCTTTTTTTTTGTATGTTTCTAGCACATTCTATCATATTGTGGCGTGCAAAAATATTTAAGAAGCCAAGGTGTTAGTGTAATATGGTGAAAGTCTACCTTCGAATCGAAACATGGTACTGTCATTATAGTGGCAGAAAGAGGAAAAACGGGGTAGCCCTACCCGGACAAGTTGCAGGACAGCACTTTACCGCTTACTTAGATTAGATATAGACTTAGATTTAATTTGTTTAGCTTGTACAGAGATGTATTTATTATTCTCATAAGCGCCGCATTACCTACACTAGAGTATTGTAGTCTTTGACCTACACTAGTTTGAAAGTAAACTTTGACAGTTTTAAATATCTCAATGTCATTTTTAGAGACCTATCTATAAAGATCCTACATGTACTGGTTTGATGGGATTTTTTTTTATTACTTCGATGCCTTATGGGGAGCTTACCTTTTTAAAGTTTTTGTTTAATATACGTAAATCGGTAGGAAGCAGGTAGTAGATGGTTGATTCTACTTAAAAGATCCGGATCAACACGGGGCTTTGATATTTGTTTTTATTTAAGATAAAAAAGATTGTAAGTTTTACTTGGTCAAAACCGAGATTAGTAAAGAAGTATCTTCCTAATTTATCAATGCAACATCAAGATAACTACAGCTCTTTTACAATCTATTTTGTAAATGCAAAAGCATATCTGTTGCTCTTTCACGGTTAAACCGCTGAACTGATTTTAATAAAATTTGATAAGCTAAAGATACGAGTACAATTTTTTTTCAAAAATCAACCCAATGGGGATAAAAGTTTGTATGAAACTAAAATCGATACTATTCTACGCTGACGAAGTCGCAACAAACAGCTAGTATTATAATTTGTTGATAAAAATATTAAGTAGAAGGTCGTTAATATAAGCGGATAGTTGATTTCGGTTCATTGACCATAAAGTTTTGTGATAAATCTGTATTATAAATAGGTACATCTCATTCTACGTATTTATTTGGGACTATCCGTCCTGGCGAACTTCGTTAATGTTATTGTAAATACAAATAGACAGACACGCACGCACGCACGCACGCACGCACGCACGCACGCACACACACACACACACACACACACACACACACAAACGCACGTAAGCGTACACGAACGCACTCACACATACATGAACCCACAAGACACTGATGTTATATTGTATGACACACACACAGTCTCCGAATCAAGCGTGTTTGTATGACAAAGGTAATGAATGTGAAATAATAACGTTACTCTCTGCCTACGTAAGGGGCTTGGCGTGAAGATATGTATGCACTTATGTATGACACACAATCTACTACTACACATTACTATATATACTAACTGATATTAAGGTTTTGTATATTAATTTCAAATAAAAATCAAAACTTTTTACTATTTGGTCCAATTTAGAGCTGGGACCATTTTTAATTTTTTTAGGTTGTACATAAAGTTACAAAAAATGAAGTAAAATAGGTAATGATGTTTTCATAAAAAAACCAATAACTACTTCTTAAAATTACTACGAAATTTCGACTGGCATTTGCGAAAAAATAAAAAACTTGAATACGGAGAAGAAATCGCAGGCTACTACTAGTTTATGCCATAAAATCTACAATTTTCTAATATTCAATCACTCAAAATAAAAATTATAAACACACATAGACTTACCGAATGTTTTTTGTTTGAAATGTTCTTGTTTTGAGGCCCAATCTTGCAAAGCATCAATAGCATCATTCATTCTTTTCTGTGTATCAAATCCATATTTGTTTCTTAAATATTCCAAAGTATCCGGATTAAATTTTAATATACGATTTTTTGGTAAAGCTTCCATTACTGTATTAACGTTCTGATATATAAAGACACAACCATTTACTGCAAGGTCTCACTAGTATTGTCGGCGTTATACTTTTATACTGTTATACTGTTCGTAGGTATATGCATACGATATCGTGGATTGATCCATACAGTTGGAGTTTAGTTGACTTACTGGTCTCTGAGACAATGTGATAAGTATTCAATCCGCCTCTTTGATTACTTCATAATAATATTTAATTATTTAAAAAAATAGACAATTATCACTGGACCGATTACATGAATTGATCTAATTATTAGTCTTTTTAATAGATAAAGTGATTAAAGAGGAAGATTTATATGTATATTTCATAAGCGTGCGATTGCTGTTTGTTAGTATCGCTAAAACTCGAGAACTGATAGACCAACTTGGGTAATATTTGATTTTGAATTATTTGAGGAAGTCCAGGGAAGGTTTAAAAGGTAAGAAAAAAGGAAATTGGGAAAAACAACATTTTAAGTTTTCCCATACAATTAGGTGTAAATGACGATAAGGCGACAGGAGTAGGTAAGGCGGTGGTCCCAATCAGGGCAAGTCGCTGCGAAACTCTACCACCTAGTCAGATGTCACGGTGTTAGTAATGGTAAGCCTATGCTCGCCTTGAAAATAATAACTATGAAAATAAAACACACATACCTACATCTTACCAGATCTTACATAAACATTTTTTTTGTCTGTCACGAATCGACAATTTCCTTTTCAAGTGAGCAAAGTTAAGGTTGGATTGGGCTAAAATTATAAGTAACTAGATAAAAACCCGGCTTAGCTCGGGTAAAATGTGACTCATAATATACATCTAGGTGCAAAATGTAGGAAGATATTTCTGTAGTCACCGGTTTTCAAGGAATATTAAAGGTATAAGCAAGACATAGATTCGTATAGCTTCATTCTTCATTCGTATAGTTTAATAAATATAGTAAATAAAAACTGCCAAAGTTTTTACACAGATATTTTTTATTTTAAATCAACATTTAAAGTAAAGTAACATAAAGTAACAAAACAAATTGCAATGAGTAATTATCCGAGAATTTGGCAATGGTACATAAAAAGGAATATTCTCTATTAAACAACACATAACGGAACGCTTATTAAACTACCCAAGATGGCGACTGTGATTTGTCTGTCAACACATTAGAACTCAACAGAGAATTTAACAAAATACTCGACAATCCGAATTTTGCGGATATATGTTGTCGACTCAAAATAATAATTTTTTTATGTCTTATTATTTAGGTAAGGTTTCAATCGAGTCTACCGTACCCCTTGACGAAATTATTAATATAGATTGTAAAAAAAACTCATAAATGGTAATAAAAATATCCGGTTTTTAGGCAACTCTGTATGGAAAGTGGTCCATCTCCTTTCACAACCAGCCTTGCAGATTCGGCGTAAATTACTCGCGATGCAGAGTGACAGATGCTGCCCGTTTTTAGTCGATTGCACTTTTCTAAAAATTGTATAACAATGAAAAAACTCTTCTTTACTCTACTATAGGTAGTTTCATTATGAAAAACTATGATGAAATGGATAGATATAAAAGTTACAACACATTTGTTATCAGAATATAAAATAATTCATAAAAATAGATAACGGTGATAGTTAAATTGTATTGATAACGATTACATTTTCTTTGGAAGTGTCAAAAGTCTTCTTACTTTGTTGATTAGACCGTAGATTGTGCAACATTTAAACATTACGTCTTCCGTCAACGTATTCATCCGCGATGCTCTTTTTATACTAGCTGTCCTGGCGAACTTCGTTCCACCCGTTCAGTTTGTATGGGAATATGTAAAATGTTGTTTTTCTTAGTTTTCTCGCAAGTTTTTTCCATTTTCTTATCTTTTAAACCTTCCCTGGACTTGAACATATAAATCAAAACCAAAATTAGCGAAACCGGTTCAGCCGTTTTAGCGAGACTAACGAACAGCAATTGATATATATATATATAGATTAATAGCCCAATAAAAAGTTAAACGAAACCATGATCTGGTCAGTTTTGGCGCAATGAGTAAAAATGTGTTCATTAATACTTAAATAATGATATTATGAAAGAAATTTTTATTTAAATTAAGGGGAAAGGGATGACAAAAAATAAAAAGGGTTGAAAATGCCTTTTTTTAAATAACTTAATAACGGTAGGAAATAGAAAAAAGAGTTTTAAGTAAAAGTTGTAGAGAAAAAAATTCTACACAAAAAAAATCCTTTTCATTTTTTGTCATCTGCTTTAGCTTAGCTGCAAGAAATAAAATAAAATTTGCTTTTGAAAAGACGTAGATTTTCGCCTTTTATTCAGGATTTATAAGGAAACAGCAGACCAGTTGTTTGTCTCCAAATTTATTCGCCATTATGTTTTTACAGACTTGAATTCATAATTATTATCTACAAAGTACATATTTCAAATAGCGCCATCTATCTTGTTATATTAAGACTACGAATCTGAAGAGATCTTATTATCGATAAATATAATAGATGACGCTGTCTTTAGACATGCTCCCGCCTAATTAAATAATTTTACAACATACATAAGTGTAAATTTATGTATCTATCAGATAACATGTTTATATTAGGATGTCTGATTGGAACAAGCATGGTAAATAATTTATTACTGTGGTAACATACAATTAATACAATTAATTGACAATTTTAGAGTTATTAAAGAAACCTAATCCATTGGAAGAGGACATATAGTATTAATTACTCCTCTTGTGGTTTGAATTTCTGCGATCCTTGTGGTGCCAGCGGCGGTTGATAATGCGGCCTAATCTCCATTGGTTCGGCGGCAGATGAGCCTCCTTGACAAGGACTACTGTACCTTCGCGAAGCCCTTGACCCTTTGAACTTCTCCACTTGTAGCGTGTCTGCAGCAGCCCGATATAGTCTCTCGACCACCTTCTCCAGAAATCCGGCTGTAATTGCTATAACTGTTGATAGTGTGTGAGACGTGTCACAGGTACCTACATCTGTATAGTCATAGTCAGGCATTGAGATAGGCGTTCTTCCCAACAAGAAGTGACCCGGTGTTAAGTAAAATATTTCATCACTAATTAGAGTTTGCAATTGCATAGAGGACGTGAGTTGAGTATTAATTCAATTTGAGTAAGTAGGTACAGTTTAAAATTTCTCTTAAGTTAATAATGAATTACCCAGGACACTCTTAAGATGATATTTACACGACCTTACGGCAGCTTCATGCAACCCATCCATATGGGGTGTATAAGGAGGTATAAATTTCCAAACAATATTATCCTTTGCAGATGAAGTTATAAGTTCATCTGAGTTTTCTTTTAAAAAGTTATACAATTCAATTATCTCTTTATTTGCACCTTGAAATGTCCTGCCATTATCACTCAATATTTCTTTAGGCTTTCCGCGACGGGAAATGAATCTTCTTGAAGCTGGAAATTAGCTGTTTCCGGGCTAGAAACCAATTCTATGTGAACTGCTTTCATTGATGCACATGCAAATACAGCAATGTAACATTTACTTGCCTTGTACCCACGTCCTCTCCGGTCTCTCACATGGAATGCACCGGCGTAATCAATGTTTGTAAATAAAAATAAAGGGGAGGGGTTAATCCTGGTAAGTCACCCATTATGGGTGAATCTATGTTTGGTTTAGCTTTAAAACAAGTCACGCATTTGTGCAGTATTTTATTGACTAATTGTTTACCGTGTATAGACCAGTATTTTTCACACAGAGATGATAACAGAAGCTGCGGACCCGCGTGTAACCGTTCATGAAAATCAACAGCTATCATTTGAGTAAGTGAGTGATTTTTTGGTTATATAATGGGTTGTTTTTTATCATATTGGTAGTTAGATTGTTCTAAGCGCCCTCCTACTCGAATAAGGCCAAGTTCATTATTGGGTTTAGACATAATTAAGGGGATGATTTTGATAATTTTTTATTGTGTTTTAGTAAGTTGTATTCATTTTCAAAGGACTGTGTTTGTGCCAAAATTATTAATTTGTTTAAAGAATTATTTAACTCTTGCACTGAAAGTGGTCCTTGTAATTTTTTATTTGGGTACTTACAATTATATAAAAATCTTAAAATAATTGTAAAGCAACGTTTTAATTTACTAAGTTTTGACCAACGTTGATATAAACTAGAAATAAGTTCATTGGTATGCCTGTTGGTTGAAACGTTACAAAGACTGTCATGTATTTCTTCATCATTAATAATTGTAGGTAAGTTTTGTGATGAGACTATGTGGGAAGGCCATTCAATGTTAGGCTGGGACAACCACGGAGGTCCCTGCCACCAGAGGTCACAGGCGGATAATTTATCAGCCTGCATGCCTCTGGATAACACATCCGTATTATCACTTGAACAGAACCAGTACCAATCATCTGGTTCAGTATTTTTTTTTATTTCATTTATACGGTTCTTAACAAAAACAGTTAAATTACTTGACTTTGAATTGATCCAAGCTATGGCTACCCTTGAATCTGTCAAGAAATACTTTTTTGTGATACTTCCGTTAAAGGCCTTATGAACCTTATCATACAAGTTAGCTAATAACACACATGCTCGCAATTCTAGTCTATTGATGGCACATACATAGCTGCTCCATAAGCAGTTAGTGAACTGTCACAAAAACCATATGTTTAATTACATATATAAAATAATGTCTGATAATTACTATAATAAATGTATCTTCACGCCCTTATCCCCGAAGGGGTGGGCAGAGGTACAACCAGGGTACCCACGACTAGCCGAAGACACTAAGTCCCACAATATGAAAGGTTGCAAGCCTATTCCCAACCGGGCACATATCCAATCCCGAGCAACATTTTTTTATTAGAAAATTAGAAAAAATCCAATTTTCTTTTTGTTGCCCGATCCATAATCGGGATTTGAAACCGGGACCTCACGCAGTCAAGTCCGATAACTGAACCGCTAGACCACAGAGGCGATTACTATATTTAATGTATTCTAAAATTAAGTGAAAAAAATAATTATGGCAATTTGTTTTGTCGAATTGTGTGCAGTGAGAACTTTTATTAAAAAAACCTCATAAAAACGATTTTTTATTATAACGTGAACAAACAAATACTTAATCAACGCTTAACGTCCTGAAAGTGCCTGACATGCCCAAATATTCTTCATTAAATGAATTTTTTGGTCTGTGTGCTTCGTTTGTGCTGGCTTTATTCATTTCTTTTCTATGTTCAGTAAATTCAGGAGAATACAGCTCATTGTACAAATCATCTGCAAATATAATTTTAGGACATGTTATTTTGTCACTTTATAATTTTTAGTCAGTAGTTATTGGTAATCATTCTTTTTTTTATGATGTTGGAAGGCAAACAAGCAGACGGATTTCCTGATGGTAAGGAATTCAGGCCACCAAGAGACACCAAAGGTGGTAATGGTGCATTGCCAACCTGAGGCCTTGAACAAAAGTAAGTTTACCGGCTACCTTACCCTCCAAACGGGAACATTTCATGACGTGATGGCGGCAGAAGGAGGTGAGGCGGTGGTACCAATCTAGGGGAGTCAATGCGAAACTCTACCACCTAGTCAGATGTCACGGTGTTAGTGACGGTAAGCCTATGCTCGCCTTTTAAGAGCTGCCTGGCAGGAAGGCAGACGGTCTATTCTGCAAAGAAGCCCGGACCAACACGGGGAAAAACATATTCTACAGAACATCAACTAAGCTTATTTTAAGTGTATACTATATATTAGTGTATACAAAAAAAAGGTGGAACATTTCAGTCATGTCAAATTAGGGTGAACATATGAACAAGTGACGTTTTTAATGAACTTTTTTGTAGCATTGATTAAGCCCGCAACATACGTTCGAAATTCGAAGATTTCAAAAATTTCCACACACATTAGTTTTTTCAATTTGGAAGCCAAAGCTCAGTCGAACGTCACGCGTGCGAAATATCGAAAGGGAAAAATTGCGTTAAAAAATTGTGATCGATTATGGCGGTTCCTTTGAATTGTATGGATTCTCTGACTTCAAATTTGAATTTCGATTCGTCAAATTTTCGATTTGGAACAGTGGCTGGTATGTGGCGGGATCAACAGTCTGTAGAAATGTCATTTACAAACTAATATAATAGCCCTAAACCAAGTTTGGTGTCTCTAGGCGGCGTGAATTTCTTACCATCAGGAAAACCGTCCGCTTGTTTGCCTTTCGTTATGATAAATAAATGTCAAAATAAATAATATTATTCATGTCAATTTGTAATAAAATTAAAAGATAAACAATAACTTAAAAATTGTTTGATGAGTGCGTATAAAAATTTACACCATTATGCAATTCGTAAGCCTCTTCCATTGAGCTTTAGATAAATTTTAGCCTGTCTGTCATTTAATAAGTTTTAATTTATAATATTAGCCTTAAAGATGAGGTGAAACCGCTTGTATTAGAATAAAATTTGATTAGTAGTTTAACATTTATAGTAAATTGATATTTATTTACTTTCGAAAACATCCGAAACAAAATTGATTTCTGAAATGTGTATTCAAATATGGTCTGGAATTTTTATTAAACATTTGGCTTTTAGTTGATAGTAATTTCACTTACCACACAATTGAGAAGTTGGTTTATCTTTTCCTCCAAAATCTTCTGGGAATAAATCTTTTGGGATGTGTTCATATAAACTATCCATAGTTTTATGAATTTGTATCCTTTCGCTCAGTTTAGGGCCTAATGCAGGTTTCATTAAATTTATAAAGATATCGATGGTTTTAGAAGTTGTTATTACATGCAATGCCTTTATTCTTAAGCTGAATCCCAACTGCAAAATATAACATTATGTTTGATATATGCCTTTACCTGATGTATTATCGAAGGTCAGTGTCATAGAACACCCAAACATCATCATCATCAGCCGGAGGACGTCCACTGCTGAAGTGACTATGGGCAGGCCACATTGCTCGCAGAATCGACAACCGTTGGGGAAGAAAGGTTCTGGAGTGGCGGCACCGCACCGGAGGACGTAGTGTTGGACGACCTCCGACCCGGTGGACTGACGATCTGGTCAAAGTCGCGGGGAGTCGCAGGATGCAAGCGGCTGGAGATCGTGACTTGTAGCGCTCTTTGGGGGAGGCCTATGTCCATCAGAACATCCAAACATATTTCATAACAAATGAGAATCAGAAATCATACTGAAACTAAACTTTAGGCACCCCATTTTCAAAAAATAATTAAAAATATGTTTAGGCCCTAAACATATTTTTAATTATTTTTTGAAAAAGATTTTCATTTTTTTTAATTTGCAGGCCACCCTATATCGACGTGTTCGCAATAAAATAACCCGTATGTTGATATTTTTTTATTATCCAACCAAGTGACATACGTCTTGTTTTTTTATACAAATTTAATCTTTACTTACAGGATTTTTAGGCAATTCAATTTTAAAATATTTCCTAATACAATTCAAATTTATTATGAAATATGTTTCATCCTAATATCATTTCGGTGCAGATTGACTTAAGTTAGGAACTTAAACCAAAGTTAGGAAGAGTGTTTAGAAAGCAAAATTAAAATAATTTTTTTTAATACGAGTACATCAAAACAATTACATTACTTAAATTTTTGAACATATTTTTTCTTCATGTCTTAGGACTTACGAGTATGTTCGAATCTTAAACCATTAAGAGCAGGCATGGGCATAATTAATTAACAAAGTAATGGCGGGTCAGTAAATTTAAAAATAAATATTGAAGCGGGCTGGTTAATTGAAAACACCTATTCAGAGCTGTAAATATACCGATTGTAAAACGTTGTATAAAGATATCATACGGCTTTTTTTTATTTTTACAATCTTTTATTAAAACAAAATCAATTTATGAAGTCTTAGCATATAAAATACTTTATTGTTTTACTTATACTTTATTAATTTTATTTGCATTTATAAAATACTTTATGCATGAAATTTGTTTAAAGTATAGTTTCAGTATCTCAATTTTTCAAATTTCATTAGTTTTGTAGCTTTTCGGCGGGCCTGATTAAAACCTCTCACGGGCCGGATCCGGGTCAGATCGAATACAACAAAACAATTAGTTCAATTTTTGGCAACCATTTTTCTACTTGATGTTCCGTGTTCAGTGTCGGGTAACTCAAAATTTGTTGTTTTTTATTTTCTATTAGGTGCATTGAAATTTTAGTAAATCATTACATTATCCGGGACTGGGTGTCCTGTTGGCGAGAAGTTTGCTACCTATTGCTATTATAAAGATGATTTTGATCTAATCGTAGATGTCCTAGGTGGCCTAACTTATCGGGATTTCTTGCATGAGTATACTCATTTACTTTTATATTTTTCATTCTATCTCCACTTTAGAATTATTTTAACTAGCTTCAACAAATCAACTCCTATATTTTTATGCATATTAAGCGATTTCTCCATCCTCTCAAAACCGGCTTTAAACGTTACTATTTATTTGAAAGAGCATAATTCCAAGGAGGTTCTTTCTTACCAAGTATTGCGAAATAGAGGACAATACTTAATTATTGTGTACTTAGATGACATACTTGTTGAAATGAAGTTGATTTTTTGGAGTTTTGCTGCGCTAATTTATGACTTGAATACTACAAAACTTTTACTTGCACTGATACTGTAGGTAGAAACTAAGCAAGTAGTATCTTTATCAATTAGTAGTTCACTTAGTAGTATCACCAACAAACATAACGTGTTAGGAAAAAGTGTTACTTACATAGGCAATTTCACAGGCTTTCCGTACTTCACCTATATCAACAGCCTTCAAATATTCAAAAGTATTAACATCTGTCCAGTCTAGAACAAGAGTCACATGATTGCAATAGTCTCTGAACTGTATGTATTTATAAATCTGAAATTATAAATACTAAGTTTATAAAAATGTTAGATAAATTGGTCTGCGAATCAAGAACAGGTTTTCGTGAACATGTTCCTTTTTGGTGACAAATCGTTAATTGCTTCAGAAAGAATGTCATGAGTTTGTGAATATCTTTCGTTTGTAATTTATAAGTAATTGCAATAGTCTCTGAACTGCATGTATTTATAAATCTGAAATTATAAATATGTAAGTTTATAAAAATGTTAGATAAATTGGTCTGCGACTCAAGAACAAGTTTTCGTCGTTAAATATTTCGTCGTGGTTCTCTCTGACATTCAATCTGAAGCAATTAATGATTTACATCGTCGGTATATTTTTAATTGCTTCAGAGAGAATGTCATGAGTTTGTGAATATCATTCGTTAGTAATTTATAAATAATTGCAATAGTCTCTGAACTGCATGTATTTATAAATCTGAAATTATAAATTGTAAATTTATTAATATATTTAGTTATTTTGATTTGTTAGTCAGATTTTCGTGAAAATGTTCTTGGGCGGCAACTCTTAAATTGCTTCAGAGAGAATTTTATGTGTTTATTTTACAAATTTCTTGGAAGTTCATGAATCTAAAGCCTGTTCTGTAGGATTTACAGATCATGTGTCGATATAAATACACTTTTTCTGAACAGCCAAAATAATGTCAGAACGGAAGCCATTTTTTTTTGACGGCAGGTTTTTTCAAAGTTATTGCATGTTCATATATTTAGATGTCAATGATATTAATACAAAAGTTGCCATGGTTAAAACTAGTTTTCTCTACAGTAGGATTGTATGTTAATACTTACCAAAACGTAGTATTTGCTATATTCATTAATATTTTTGGTATCAACTTTATCCACTCTCATCTGTAAAAAATGTATTCTGCCATGATCAGGTGTCATTTTGCTCAACAATGTATCTGAACTGAAAAAAAGTATACTTTTTACTCTTGGCTTGGAATATACCTGACGTGTCAAAAATACATTATTTGATGCATGCGGTCACATAACAGAGTCAACATGAGGGCAAAAATAGGTAAGGCGGTGGATCTCTACTCGGGTAAATTGCTGCGCAGCATTCTTCAATCAGTGGTCTTGTGCTAATGACCTATATCTTAACCAGTGGTCGCCTAATACGAGCTGCGTGGCAGAGAGGCATATGGCCTATTCTACTCAACGGACCCGAAGCAACATGGGAAAAACAGTAATACTTTATTAAGGTGTTGAATTTGAAAAACTACTTCATTTAAATTTTATGTACTGCCAACGTAACTAGGTTTAACATTTTTGGGTGACTGTCAAACTCAACTAGTCACGCACCCAATAACAATATTGGACACTTCCTTGAAATTTGTGGACACAATCACATTCTGACGTATAGGGACATCAATCACAACAGAGGTATTTGAGAAAAGTTATCATCAAAATAATGCTTGCCATTTGTCGATAATTTGGGTATCGAAAACTAAGGTACAGTTACCGAAGATCAGTATTTTGGGAAATCCTACATTTCGAGATTTCAACTTATGAGAATTCGACATCACGGTCCGAAAGGGCCGTTTTTCATGTAAGTGAGACGTATAAAACAATTTGTTTTCTAAAAGATCAAAATTTTGACACGTCACCATACTGGCGGAAACCGAACATGATTATAATACACCTTTTTATGATTTTGTAGATGTTAAAAATTGTTTAATTATCCTTTTCTAAGGTCGATCAAGCTTTGATCAGCGTAGGGAGAAGTAATATCTCGGCAATAGTAATATTTGTAGTTATTGGCAAAATACTCTTTAGGCGTTTCATAGAGTTCTAGGAATCGAATAACTTTCCACTCAACTTTTCATTGTTCCCCAAGGCTGTGTGATTTCTCCTACTTTGTTTCTTCTGCATATCAATGACATGTTGCAAATTAGTAATACTCATTGCTGGGGAAGCCTTATACTTTGGCCGACATAATATATCTCGGGAATGTGTTGTGTTTAAAATTGATAATCTTCTGTCTAAAATTTCGTTTTAGGCCAGCAAAATCTGGTGCAATTTAACCCTGGCAAGACACAAAGACTTACTTTGTCGCATCTCCTCGATTTGTGAGCGTTACCCTAATTGCCACAGCCTGCATTGGTATGCTTGGCGTTGACATTTCAAGTGTAGTTCAATTTCGTGGTTATCTGTAGGAGAAGGCTAAAATAGCCTCTAAAAAACTTGGTATGCTCAATAAAGCGAGATAGTATTTCAAGCCCACACATCGCTTACAACTATACAAAGCCCAAATCCAGCCTCATATGGAGTACCGTTCTCAACTCTGGGCAGGGGCTCCACAGAACCAGCTCCTTCTGTTTGACCGCATTCAACGTAGAGCAATTCGAATTGTCAATGACCGAGCAATTACCAATCGGCTTGATTCAAGCCGAAGAGTTGGTGACACAGTGTTCTCTACCGAACCTATCATAGGGAATGCTCTGAGGAGTTGTTTGGTTTAATTCCAGCCGTTGACTTCTTTCGAACATCGGGTCAGAGCTTAAACTGTGTGTTTCCGACGATATTTCTTACCCCGCTTTGTGGAATTATTACCGAGGGCGGTATTTCCAAACGATTATGCGTTCAAGAAAAGAGCGTACTCATTCCTTTAAGGTCGGCAACACACCTGTGATACTTCTGGTGTTGCGGATGTCTGTGGGCACTTTCCATCAGGTGACCCACTTGCTCGTTTGCCTTCTCTTGTATAAAAAAATGTTTTGGTATATTTTGAACTATGAAAATAAATCCCCAGAAGTTTAACAATTAGAAAATGGCGAAGAAAATCGATATCCAAATTATGGTTTATGACATTACTTATTTTACGACGGTGTGGTTAAGGTTGGAATTTCAACTGCCTATCTTCATAAAATGTAAAAAGAATTTTAGTAAGTCAAAGATTTGCTTTTACATTTATTCCGGATTCATTGGATATAGAGTTTGAATAAAAAAAATGACATTATATAATTTAAACATAATAGACAAGATCAGTAATAAACATAATATGAAGTGAAATAAAATTAAAATTATACAATAGAACCTGCATTTTTACCTTATTTTCCTTCCACAAGTATTAAAATAAATAAAACCAAAATATAATGTACAAAATTCAATATTTATAGGTCTATGTTTACCGTTTCATGTTCAAAATATAATTAAAAACTTTAAAAATACGAATAGTGTAAGCTATGATGACATATTTAGAAAAAACATAAAATCTGTGACTGTACACATTAGTGGACGCTTAAGTCATATCTATACATCTAATAAATCTGTAGAAGGCCTTCTACGAAGGGTCAATTCTATACATTGAAAATATTGAAAAAATAAATAGCAGGGAACAGCAATGGATCGATACCAAACCCAAATATGTGATTAAAAATTTTTTTGTCTGTCTGTCTGTATCTTCAGGCATCACGTGTAAACTAACGGTTCGATTTCGATGAAACTTGGTATAATCATACCTTATTATCCTGGGCATAAAATGGAATACTTTTTATCCTGAAAAAATTCGTAGAAAAAAATTTAATCTTCATTTTTCAGTTTTATCACGCGAAGTCGCGGATGTCGATCCGCGCGGACGGAGTTGTAGGTGGAAGCTGGTCATAAATAATTGTGTTAGTACCGGAATATATCCCGATAAACTTAAAATAATTATTATAAAACCAGTTTTTTAAAACGTTAGCAACAAATAGCTTTTTGACTGCTATAGACCCATAGCACTGATTCCGGTATTATCAAAAATTTTTGAAAAATATTCACATCAAACAATTTATTGATATTTAGCACAACAAAATATACTGGTAAAAGAAGAAAAGGGATTCAGACCAAATATCATCAAGAACATGGCAATATATGATTTCCTATACAAGATTATGGTAAATGTTGATAAAAAAACCCAATTAGTGCATTGAAAAAAAAGATGTGGATCATGACATTTTTTATTAAAAAAAAGTAGATTGAAAGGCACATAATATTAATGAATTCTGTAAAATAAAAAGTATAATAGTGAATACCTTGTATAATATGCTATCCTCCATTCCATAGTTAATACCCAGGCACTTTTGAATGCTTATCACGGCACTGTAGCATTTTTGTTAAGATTAAAAATAACCGCCAGCTATTAACCGTGTTTTCAAAAATGTAATATACTTACGCTCCCTTCTCTGTAAATATATCAACTAGCGGCCCGCCCCTACTTCGCACGGGCATACAATATGCATATAAACCTTCCTCTTCAATCCATTTATCTATTAAGAAAACCCACATCAAAATCCGTTTCGTATTTTTAAAGATTTAAGCATACAAAGGGACATAAGGACAGAGAAAACGACTTTGTAGTATTATGTAGTAGTATACAAAATTCCGTTACATGGAAAAAACCTAAACATTAATATTATTAAAAAAGAAATTAACAGATTTGTTAGAAGATAATTTTTAGAAAATTTATATGTGACAAAACTAACTATTACTAAATCCTATACATACATGAAATAAATTTGTTATTTTCCTTGGTCGTCGAATTACGTGTGAACTTATACATTAGCATAAGTTTACTTTTAATTTAATACTCATAGATATACAGAATGTAACGTCTTCCGAGCCATCTAAAAATAAAGTAATAAATATTTTTTTATTTTGTGTCATGTAAACAATATTGTAATAAAACCTATTTGTAGCTTTTTAAGTGTGTAATTTTTGACAGTTTAATTATTATCATTGTTTTTGAAATTTTATGTTTTCACTGTTATTGTTATTTTCTTTTTACCGGGTTTTAAAAAGATTTTGCTATCGTTTTTTTTTTATTTTATTCAAGTAGAAATATATTTTTAAATCTAAATTGCTATTTTATTTATTTAAGTGATTATAATCTTATTTAAAGTTGACTTTTGTTGTATGTCAAATCACTGACCAAAACGTGTAGAACTACAAACATATTACGTAATGTAAACCAGCAATAATACATATTCCACATTTTACGAAAATAAGCGATTGATTGATTGATATCAATTTATTTATTCTATTGACTACCTAATTGTTTACCACGGACGGCCGGTACGGATTTGGAAGTTTTCAGGATTACACGTCTCAATTTACCCCCAATTAGTCCTACTATAATTTGTTGGCAACACTGTTCAATAGTGTTATTTATTAGCTTTTTTGCGAATTTAGTATAATATTTACCAAAATTTAAACAAAGTAATAATTAAGTACAAGTGAAAAGTAAACTTATAATTTAGTCAATTATATGTTTTGATATTTTATGTTTATATAAATTTTATAAATATTATAGTAAATTACAAATTAAAAGATGTGCCGTCGTGGGACACTAGGCAGGAACGAAATTTTTTCGGCTAATGTAGAATCGACACAATTCATGAGTTTATACTATGCATTGGCGGGGTGGAGTGGTAATAGAGAGAGAAGGGATGAGAGAACGAAAAGAAAGAGGTATAAGAGAAAGGTATTATACACTACTCGCTTGTGTATACGACTGTCGCGCCTACGCACGTCTTATTTAACGGTTTAATTCCACTGACTTTTTCTTACGGTTTCACTATCATATTTTTTTAGTTCGGTCGAGCAGCAAAATCCCTATCTATTCCAAGCCTGTCGTAAACAACTTCGTTCCAAAAGCGCAGGCTGTGTGTCAGGAATAACAAAACGAAAAATGAGAGACGTCAACAATAAGAAAAAAAATGTAAGTTCCACAATGTGATAGGTGGCAAACCTATTTCCAACCGGACACACATCCAATCCCGGTCAATCCTGATAAAAATGTATGCCACTTTTCTATGTAATTTTATAACTCGAGGACGGGCTCATCAATCTAAACCAAATGTTTAGGCTTTGGACTATATTTTAATAGATGGTTTATGTGAAGTTTGCATAAAATCGGTGGAGCGGTTCTTTATTTGCCACACTTTTTGTAACAAATGAGTTCAAAAATGGCGGATCATTTTGTTAATGGGTATTTTTCAGTCAAATTGAAACTTTTTTCAGTTGTTTTTTTTGAAGTGAAACTTCTTTAGAATCGTTGTGAAACGGAAAAAACGACAGGTGAGAGACACTAACAAAAATGTGTGGAAGTATATAATATATTCATCTCATTCTTTTGTCGATTTACTGAAGTTTCACTTCTATCATGTGTGAATCACACACACACCTTTTTTTGTTGTGTTGTGTCATTCATGGTGTCACATACGTAGCGAAGCACGTACCGGCCGCTAGTATTTTATAACAATAAATATAAGTGAGAATTTTTAGATGAATGATATGGGATCGATGAAATTACTATAATATCTGCTTCTACTCTAACAAAAATATAATTTGCTTAGTTTGGGGTTAGACTCAATTTTGTTTAACTTGTCCTTCGGTAGGAAGTTCTATCGAACTGAAATGTAGGATTGAAGTTAGAGACATGCACTGTACCAATATATAGCGTTTATTTTTATCTGCGATCTTGCAATACATGTGCACTTGTAAGATCATGAGTATACATGTAATAAAAAATACTTTCCATTGTGTAGTTATTTCTGTGATGAATCGTCAAAATTTCCACAATATTTTAAAGATGGTAGGTATGTTATGTTAATATAAATGGACAGAAATTTGATTTTAACAAGTATTTCAACGACACCGCAAAGTAAAAAATTAAATACTTACACACTGTGAATATTTAGATTAGATACTTAGTTGTTATTTATTTTATGAAGTAATAATGTATTGTATTTTCTTTCTTTTATTTTTAATGTTGTACTTTTTCTTATTTGTAGATTTCTTTTTCTGAATGCTGGTTGTTTGGAAGAAATCGCTGATTAGCGATAAAACCGCCATTTGTATAAATAATCTACTTGCTATTGTAGTAGTTGTAATAATTTTATTATGTTTTTGTTGTACAATTAAGAGTTTTATTATTATTATTTTTATGTCATTGGTCACGGAAGTAGCCACGTAGAACGTTGTGTGTCTACGCTCATGATCCTTTGTATGTTATAAATGTGTGATGCATTGTAATTGTTAGCTGACCAAATTAGGTAAACAATTAATACTTACTAATATTTAAAGAATATTTCCTTGTCAATCTTGTCAACAGCGAAGAAGTCTGGTATTAGAGTTCTCAAAGTGCACAGTTTGTCAATTTTTCGTTTGGACTTTTCCACAGAACCCTTATTAAAAATTAATACTCGCTCAAGAAATTCTCTGTCTGAAAATAAATAATAAGCAAATTATAAAATTAAAAATACGTTACACGACACACATAAAATACTTTTATTTTAAAATATGCATAACATCTCAAGAAAAAAAAAGAAATAGTTAAAATTTTACCTACTTAACAAAATTCCTACAAATTATATTAACTAGTTATAATATATTATGCACGGTATATACTTAAAAACTTCGGACCATTGTTACGAAAATTAGGCTGACGGATGAGTATGACAAATTTCATACTCAAATTTATAGTTT
Organism: Calephelis nemesis; assembly: GCA_002245505.1. Taxonomy (NCBI): domain Eukaryota; kingdom Metazoa; phylum Arthropoda; class Insecta; order Lepidoptera; family Riodinidae; genus Calephelis; species Calephelis nemesis. The sequence continues at coordinate 33,676 of NJDD01001633.1, forward strand.
TTAAGCAGGAGAAGTACAAGACACAAATAATTTGTAGTTTGTGCCCCATCTGTGATTTTTGTCGTTATCTTCAATATTGTGTGTGTCAAATGCATGTATGTAGCACTATCATTGAAAAATATTAGCGTTCTGCACTTCTCCACTTATGCTCCTCCGTCAACGCAATTTTCGTAAATAGGGGTCTAAAGTTTTGGCATCACGTATTAATATATAGATAATGTTACTAACTTGAATACAATATTAACAATTTTATTAATCTAAAAATAGCTATTCACTACCAAGTAACAGGTTACGCTATTGTAAACACACACACAGTCACACACGCAAACACAAGCATACACACACACAAACACACACACACACACACAACACACACACACAAGGAAATTTAATGTTATGTATGACACACAATGTAGTGTATTACACCTACACTATACTACCGGCATGAAATAAAATGTATTTTATGAATTTTGTACGTAAAAGTACTAACTCTTACAGCACTGATCATTCTTTCGCAAATTTAAATTAACAATCAAAACTATCTGTTATTTAGTCCACTTTAAAAACTAAAATAATTTTCATTCCAAAATCTCAATTGATTCTTGCTGGAAAACTAAACAACTAGAATACGGAGAAGAAAGCGCAGGCAACTGCTACTATATTTCTGTAAATTTTAAAGAAAGAAAAAAATTCTCCCCAGACTGGATTTCAACCTGTAACCTTTCGTGTCAAGCCTAAATGCTTTAACCATTTGAGCTACTGTTACAGCTAAAGTCCCGTGGCGAAATTTTTTACTGCTTTTAATATAAGGTATAAAATCTATAATTTTCTTGTGTTTAATTATTCTCAATAAAAATGTAATACATCTATCACAGAAATAGACAAATATGCTACAATGTTACAAGCTCATTCAATACCAAAGACTTAAGTAAGTATCTTCACGCCCATATCCCCGAAGAGGTAGGCAGAGGCACAACCAGGGCACCCACGACTAGCCGAAGATACTAAGTCCCATAATGGGATAGGTGGCAAGCCTATGGCTATAATATATGGTGGCTAAGCCGGGCACGTTTCCAATCCCGACCAACATTTTTTTTTATTAGAAAATTGAAAAAATCCAATTTTCTTTTTGTTGGCCGACCCGGGATTCGAACCCGAGACCTCATGCAGTCAAGTCCAACACCCGGACCGCTCGACTACAAAGAAAAGACTTACCAAATGTTTTTTGTTTGAAATGTTCTTGTTTTGAGGCCCAATCTTGCAAAGCATCGATAGCATCATTCATTCTTTTCTGTGTATCAAATCCATATTTGTTTCTTAAATATTCCAAAGTATCCGGATTAAATTTTAATATACGATTTTTTGGTAAGGCTTCCATTACTGTATTCACGTTCTGATATATTAAGACACAACCATTCACTGCAAGGTCTCACTAGTATTGTCTGCGGTTATATTGTTTATGCATACGATTTTTACAAATTGATCCATACAGTCGGAAGCTAGTCGGCTTACTGGTTGTCTAAGATAATGTGATAACTCTTAAATCCGCCTTTTTAATTACCACTTAATGATATACAATGAATTATATAACACAATGAAAAATAAACAATCATCACAGGACAGATTGTGTAGTTTGTTTTAATTGGTCTAATTACTAGTCGCCTCTAGGGTTAACTAGTCTAGTAGTAGTAGTCCGAGGTTGGACTTGATTATGAAATCAATTGTTCATGAAAAGTCCCGGGTAAGACCACAAAAAAAGATTTTTTTCAATAATTGTCTAATAAAAAAAAAGGTTCTTTTGATTAAACATATGCCCAGTTGGCGATAGGCTTACCACCTATCGCATTGTGGGGCTTCGTGTATGCAACTTGTTGTGGCTACGCTGGTTGTGCCACTGCCTGCATCTGCGGGAATACGGGGGTGAATATACTTTATCTAATTATGGTCCAACTGAAGTTAACTATCATCAAGCAAGGGTTAAGCATTTCGTATTTTTAATGAATAAATGTATAAGGAACTTTTTTAATGATATTGGAAAGCAAACATGCAGACGGATTTCCTGATAGTGAGAAATTCCCTCCGCCTCGAGACACCAAAGGTGGTAACGGTGCGTTACCAACCTGAAACCGGGATGTTATTACTCGAACAAAAGTAAGTTTACCGGCCATCTTACCATCCGAACCGGAATGGGTAAGGCGGTGGTACCAATCCGGGTGAGTCGATGCGAAACTCTATCACCTAGTCAGATGTCACGGTATTAGTGACGGTTCGCTAATGCTCGCCTTTTACGAGCTGCCTGGCAGGAAGGCAGATGGTCTATACTGCAAAGAGCCTGGACCAACACGGGGAAAGACAAATTACGTACACTGTTGTTATCTTAAAATAGGTAAGTTATTTGCTTATGTTAGATAATCAAAGGCATACTAATATTTTAATAGACATCAGACACATTACTTTAATTAACACACACAATCTTACGGTAGCCGAGCCCTAGATTCATTGATAGTCGCAAAGAATTTAAATACCCTTTAACAAGAGGATTTGTGGCGCATTTTTACGGAGGCTTATGCCCAGCAGTGGACGTCCAGCGGTTGATGATGATAATAATAACTGATTATCCTCGCCAGTTGTGTTGTTCCAATTTACGTAAATCGGTTGTTACAATACTTAAATAAAAAAAATACTCAGAGCATTTTTTGTATGTAACCAACTATACATTTTTTAATTCATGAATAAACTTTTATTCATAGTAACTGCGGTAGCACGTTATCTACACTGTAATGTTTATACATTGCACAAAAGTTTTATCCATGACCTTATCAAAGTGACGTCAGAAAAGACCTTTGAATGTCAAAGAAGTTATAATCTTTATCAATACAATTTTAATTTCACCGATATATAATTTTATGGATTATATAGATTAAAAAATGTATGAATTTGTTATCTATTAATTTTATCTATATATAAAAAGTGCATTCGACTGAAAACAGGCAGCAAAACGTTGTGAATTTTTGGCGCTCTATATCAATACCGCGATTTACACCGAATCAACTGTGACGATTATATGTAAAGATAGACCGCTTATGATATAAAGTTTGTCCTAGAATCAACAAACGCTTAAAAATGCCTTAAATACATATCAATCAATGCTTTTCTCTATGATTAAACACACAGAGATTTTCTTTTTGAATATATTTGCAATTATTTTCCCCGTGTTGGTCCTGGCTCCTTCGCAGAATAGACCATCTGCCTTCCTGCTAGGCAGTTCGTAAAAGGCGAGCAAACGCTTATCGTCACTAACACCGTGACATCTGACTAGGTGGTAAAGTTTCGCAGCGACTTACCCAGATTGGTAGCACCGCCTTATCTATTCCTGCCGCCATAACGTCATGACGTGTTCCGGTTTGGAGGGTAAGGTAGCCGGTGAACTTACTTTTGCTCGAGGCCTAACAGCCCGGCCTCAGGTTGGCAAAGCACCGTCACCATCTTAGGTGGTGTGAATTCCTTACCATCAGGAAATCCGTCTGCTTGTTTGCCTTCCAATATCATGAAAAAAAAAACAAATATGTAATATTTGAAGCTATGATCTCTCAGGGCGTAAAACTTGCTCTGGTATAAATTCATTGTTGTTTGTTAACAATCAACATTTTTTATTCAACTACCGTCACTCGTCAGTAACTTACAATTAAATACTGAACGTTGAAATAAAACATATAAGAATAAAATATAAGAAGATAACTCATCTTTAATTATGAAGGCCTGATGATGAAACCGGTTGCCTAAAGTATAACGTAAAGTGTTAAATAAAGTGTATTGTGGGAAGAACAAGAGTTTACCTTAAAAAAGTATGTTTACATTGACGTCTTTAAATTCCTCTTTCTATAAAGATTTAGTCGTCAAATAGATTATTTTTTGCGATTGAGGCAAAGCATTCACCATGTAGGCCTAGGCTATAGGAATGTAATTTTGGAAAATTTTACTGTTATTTATGTCTTTTTATGCTCATTTATTGTTTTAGACCAATCCGACCGCCACTTTTTTCAATTGTAGTTTTTTTTAATGTCTATTCATGACAGAAGAAACAATTTTGTGTGTATGTAAGTACGAGGGCCAAACTGAAAGTTTTTAGAACTGGCCACTTAAAAGCATTATATTAAAAAAATAAGTTTAAATTTTGAAAATAGAACTCTTTACCAATAATATTGAGTATACATTTCATTCATTTGTCATTTGTTTTACGATTTGGCGGCAAATTGAAAATTGTCTGTGCACGTCAGAATGAATTTAAGCCGAGAACATTTTCGTGCAATGATTTTTTATGACTTTAGATGTCATATAAGTCAACAAGAAAGTTATATAGATAGACTTCGATTGGCTTTTCACGATGAAGCCTTATCTCGTGCCACAGTTTACAACTGGTTTAATGATTTCAAACGTGGTCGAACTAATCTCACCGATGATTTGCGTGAGGGACGGTCTTCTACAGCGACGACTGAAGACAATATCAGTGTTGTGCGGCGTATGATAGAGACTGACAAAAGAGTGACCTATCAGCAGATTCGGACAAGTCTAGGCATAGGTATGAGTCAAGTGCACAAAATCCTCCATGAACATTTAGCGGTCAGGAAACTTTGTGCCCGCTGGACACCGCATAATTTGACCGAGCCTCAAAAACTCCGCCGTGTTGATTGGTGCCGAGAAATGCACCAAAAAATTTAACGGAGGTGACTCAAATGCTGTGTTCGACATACTAACGGGTGACGAAAGCTGGATTTACTGTTATGATCCGGAAACCAAAAGACATTCTGCTCAGTGGGTGTTTCCTTCCGAAGAGTTGCCAACTAAAGTGAAGAGAGGTCGAAGTGTTGGAAAAAAGATGGTGGCCTCGTTCTTCGGAAAGACAGGTCATTACTCGACAGTTGTCTTAGAAGATCAGAAAACGGCAAAAATTAATGCAGAGTGGTACACTAACAACTGTTTGCCACTTGTCTTTGAAAAAGTTCGAGAGAAACGACCTCGCAGCAGGATTCTCCTTCATCACGACAATGCCTCGTCGCACACCGCCAGGCAAACGATCGACTATTTGGCGACCTCAGACGTGGAATTACTGGGTCACCCGCCGTATAGCCCCGACCTCGCACCCTGCGATTTTTATTTATTCCCGAAAATAAAAGAAAAACTTCGAGGAAAACATTTTATGAACGCCGAAGAAGCAGTGGCTGCGTTTTAAAACGCCGTCGAAGAGACCCCTAAGGCCGAGTGGGCAAGGTGCTTTTCTCAATGGTTCCATCGAATGCAGCGATGTATTGATGTAAATGGACGCTATTTTGAAAAGATATAATAAAACTAATAACTTGCTAGAATGCTTAGTTTTTGATTTTCTAAGAACTTTCAGTTTGACCCTCGTATTTATGTATTATATTCACTATCAATATTATCAAGATAAAAAAAAATCAGTCATGTATGAATCCGTGAAGCTTTTTTTTGATACAATATATTTAAATTATTAATTGTCCGTTAAACGCTGATTTTGAGAAAAAATAAAAAAAAAATTAATAATACTATTAATATCCATCCAACTGCTTGCAGCCACTAAGTGGCTGTTTAAAAGTTCGCTCAATGGCCGCAGCCACTACTTGTAAATGGCTCCATCTGCCGCGCTCCATTCTTAATTCAAGTTTGTTCAAGGAAACTTCGTGTATCCAAACAATTTTTTTTTGTGTGTAGACTATACAACCCGTCGTATTAAAAAGTTTGAAGTGTGTCAACATGGTAAAAAATTTTTCGGAACGAATTGAGTGGGCATGACTTATTCATCCGTTGCGCTTTTTTCAAATATGTGGTTGGTTAGTGACTTTGTAAATAATGAGAACAAAAAGTGATGTGAAAATGTGTTAGTTAAGTGTTAAAATTATATTTTGGTAAGTGATAAACAATTTCATAAAACAATACACATCATTTAACTAGTTTTACATAAAATTTAGCGATATTTAATTATTTATACGGAACACTCACGATCGCTTTTAAATAAGATAATTTGTCGATATTTCGGCCGAGTTGCATAGGCCGTGGTCACGACGAGGCTGCGGCAGCGAGCTGTAACTATTAACAGGAGGATTTACTGACAAACGTCAGTCTTTACTGACGTCAGGATTTACTGAGAGCCTGTCAACCCTCCGTTTTATATATTTAGCCCGGCACCGACCAACAATTGGATCCCACGCCTGGGCCAACTTAAAACCGTCTTCCCTATTGAAATTATTTGGTGTGTTTCGAATTTTAATAGCATCACGTACTAGGCAAGGAATGTAGTGGGATTCTGTAGAAACTATTTGTGGTTTATATTGTTCTATCCGATGGTTGGTTGACCAATCTAAAAGATGTTTAACAATAGCAGACTTCTGAGGGTCATTTTTCTTAATTGCGCTGATACGCTCTTTGATACGTGTTGAAATAATTCCCTTAGTTTGTCCTACGTACGAACTACCGCAGCTGCAATTAACTTTATAGACACTTGGGCACTGGTATGGTATGCTATCTTTAGGCGAGCGAAGATAGGCTGCGATTTTCTTTTGGGCCGAAAATATAGTTTTTAATTTGTAATTACGTGCCAGGAGTATGCCAATTTTATCCGTTATGCTACATAGGCATGGCAAAAATGCTGTGTAACGCTTGACGGTGCTACGACTTCTAGGCTTGTGCTGCTGTATTCTCCATTTCGTAACGTGTCGTGAGTATCCCGTATAAATAATTAAAAATGTAAATAATACGCGACGATTAAGTTAAAAACCTCCTGATAATGTAGTTCCAAAGAATTCGAGAAATGTCCTTATTTTTGAGTACGTAGCATTGTCATTGAAATCGAAATCGGTTTTTAGCAATTTTACAGCACTTCAATTTCTGCGGAACTTTGTTCGAAATAGCTTTACACTTGTTTACTTTTGTATTTTTTCCTTATAGTTATAATACAACTACTTTATTAACTCAAGGTAATTTAAAGCATTGTATTGAGTGTTCAAGAAACTAATAAATACCTTCGTCACAATAATATAATTAACAGTAAATCTTTGGAACTTGCTCCCAGTAGAAATCAGGAAAACCCCCTAATATCAATATGTTTAAAAATATGGTTAAACGTCACTTTCTACGTTCAATATGACTCGATTAAATTTAATCTGTCTATTGTTTTTTTTCCTTTGTTTTAAAATAATTCTATTCCAATTAATATTGCATGTGTTATATTTCTTTTTTGTGTGTTAAGAGCACCATCAAAATTTATTTTATTATGTCTCCCTTATTCCTGCCGCCATAACGTCATGACGTGTTCATGAGCCTGAGCATGAGTGTGCATGAGTATGAGTTCATGAAGGTAAGGTAGCCGGTAAACTTAGTTTCGCTCGAGGTCTAACGTCCCGGTCTCAGGTTGGTAACACACCATCACCACCTTTGGTGTCTCTAGGCGGCGCGAGTTTCTTGCCATCCAGTAATCCGTCTGTTTGTTTGCCTTATAATATCATAAAAAATACTACTTAATTTAGTTTCTTTTAAGTTTTATACCTGATGATACTTTTACAAGCGAAACCATTAGGCTATTTATAAAAATACAATAAATATATTCCTATGTGATACGTAAAATAGTACAAGTGTTTCGTAATTTTAACAATGGTCTATTTTTGTCCTAATTCATTCATTTTTAATCTGGGTCTTATTAATAATTTGTAAAATTTAATTATAACTGTACAGATAATGATTTACAATTCTGAAATTAACAAATGAAAAAAGATAAACTCAGAGAAAACAAGAATGCTTTAAGTGATAGGTAATTGAAATCGGCCAAGTGTCGAGGCAGGCATAATTGAAAAAAAATACGCTGCTTTATAAACACTTTATTAAGATAATAATACACCATAAAACCCATAAAAATCGATTTTGATTGCTGAATATCCTTGATTATCAACTGGTTTCTTAAAATTCTTAACGTACTATACACGGTAGTTAGTATACATTTTATCTTGAAAACTTAAGTACGTTTGTTTTTCATCTAACTCCAAAACGGCTGAAAAAATTAGTTGAAATTTTGTACGTATATTTCAATGGACTCGATGTTAAACATTTCGGTCACTTCAACGAGACCAAAATACTGAATTATAATTCGTTAAACAATTGCAAAGAGATTATATTATTTAATTTTTATAATAAATAAAGGAATCACCAAATGTGTAGTTAGACGCAAAACTAAAACACGACTCAACAAATTGGACTTTTTTATTTCATCAGGCTCATGGAGGCTTTTGATGGAGATCAAAACTGTCAAAACAACAAGTTGAATGGGAAAACAATACTTTATTATTTGTTTTTTTAACCAGACTGACCAGTCCGAATTTCGCTAGTTTTGCTAGTTTAGAATAAAATATATTAAAATTGATGATACCGGCAAGCACATACAAAAGATTTTTTTGAAGTGAAAACTTCTTTAGCGGCGTCGCGCACTTTTTTTGGAATTGGTAAAAACTTCTAAACTCGTGTCTGATAATCAGAACGTAAGACGGTGCACTGCGCATGAGCGAATAAGACGGTGCGAGATCTAAAATAAAACGTAGATTCATTGATGTTTTTATATTGCTTAGATATTTCCGAAGAGTATAGAACTTCAGGGGTATTTATACAGAACTATAACATTCTTCATCTTTTAAATACTTGGCACTCTTAAGTTCAAAAGGTAAAAATATGAATACTAACACCATAAAACAAATACCATGCGACGGTTAAAATTATTTTAAACAAAAATTAATCAACGCTTAAACTTCTGAATGTTCCAGACAGGCCCATGTATTCTTCGTTGAATGTATCCCTTCGTCTAAGAGCTTCGTTGGTGTAAGCTTTATTCATTTCTTTCCTGTATTCGGTGAATTCATCTGAATATAGTTCGTTGTATAAAACTTCTGGAAAAATTCATAGTACGTAATTTTAAACTTCCATTCGGGTTCTACGTTTTCTATTCTGGAGTCGTAAATATACTTGATACTTAGGAGCTTTCCCAATCATTGCTTGACTTTGACGTGTTCCGGTTTGGAGAATGAAGTAGCCGGTAAACTTACTCTACCTTTACTTGCTTTATTACAACATTACCACCTTTGGAGTTTCTAGGCGGCGTGAATTTCTTGTCATCAGGAAATAATTCTGCCTGTATGCCTTCCAATATCATAAAAAAAATTGTTAGAATTATCTTGCCTGATGGCATTACAAAGATTTCGGTCGTTGTGTACCGGTTAGGAGGTTAGGATAACCAATAAGCTAACGCAAAAAATATGAAATCCCGGCCTCAGGATGGCACCCTTTACCAGCTGAACTATTTTTGTCAACAGGGCATTCACTTGATTCTTTACTTGCTAAAACATATACAAAGTCTAGGGTTAAGTTCTTACCACGTAATTCTGATAGCGGTTTATCGTTTCCACCATATTCTTGTGGAAATAATTCTCTCGGTATATTCTCATATACTGTATCCATTGTTTTGTGGACTTGTATTCTTTCGCCTAGTTTCGCGCTCAATACAGATTTCATAGCACCCACGAATACATCAATTGTTTTTGATTCAGTCACAAAGTGTATTGCTTTGATTCTCAAACTAAGTCCTTCCTAAATTGAAAAATAATGTTAATGTTTTAAAATTTTAGAAAGAAATTGTTAGTTTAGGGTAAGATATAGATACAGTAATGTATGTATTTTGTGGTAAAACTCTGAACATTTTAAAAGTAACATTCCACATTTAGGTTAGGTACTTAGCAGCCAGCGGTCTTGTTGATAACGACCTATATCCTCGTCTCGTTCGAGCTGATTTATCCACTGGAAGGTCTTTTTTACACATAGATCAACACGAGATATACTTATTTAAACTACTAGCTGCTAGCCGCGGCTTCGCCCGCGTAGTCCATTTATTTAATATTTAACTCTCCAACGCTACCCGTTGAAATTTTAAGATGAAAAACGGCCTACGTCCTTCTTCAAACTTTAATCTATTTTTATTTAGATATCATCTAAAAAGTATTACACGATGATGTTCTGGAAAGAATAAATTTAGAAAGTAGTGCACTGAGCACAACCATTCCATAAGGAGTCAACCACGGGTCTGTGTCGCGCGGTCTTTAAACTATAGTGTTAACGTAGTGATTATATTCTATTTGATAGTGTTATTTTAAAACTGCGACATCTAAGGTATTCATTCAAATGGAGTGATGTGAAATGAAATTTTGTTTTAAATTATATACTTGTGATGAATGACCTACTTTTTGGATAAGGATTAACATCGTGTTTATAAAATAACCTTCGCAAATAATGCATTATTTTGAAACAAATTTGGTTAGCATAAAAAAAGCGGACTTTTTTTAGGTTTTTTATAGGAGAACAATTCTTTCACACATGATTTTTGCGAAACTTTCACAATTAACGCAGCGCACACTATCAATAGGAAAATGTCCCCCCCCATTTTAAAACATTTATCATTGATGCTCCGCTCCTATTGATCTAAGCGTGATGATGATAGCCTACAGCCTTCTTCAATAAATGTACCAAAAGTAGCCTATGTTCTTTCTTTTATCATTAAGTGTCTAAATACAAAGTTTCACTGTTACAGCTTTAAAAACGACAAATTTTCCATATGAATATCCATCCCCTCTTTTTACCCTTTTCCCCTATTTTTTGCAATAAAAAGTAGCCTATATTGTTCTTCAAGGTCTTTTCTATCTTTGTACCAAATTTCATCAAAATCGGTTCACTGGTTTAGGCGTGAAAGCGTAACAGACAGACAGACAGAGTTACTTTCGCATTTATAATATTATAGTAGGGAAAGTAAGGAATAGTAGGGAAATTATTAATAATAACTAACAAAACTTACAAATGCTATTTCCATGTTTTTTCGAAACACTGTAAAATCAAGCGCTTTAACAAATTCCAAAACACTTCCTTCTACCCACTCTACTATAAAAGTGATATGATTGCAATAATCTTTCATCTGGATATAATTGTAAATCTAAAATACAAAAAATGTAATTAAAACAAAGAAGTTTTATTAAGTCATTCTGAAAAAGAGTAAGATATTGTTTTCAAATTAGTATTCTTGTTTGCAATAGCAAATTTAAATTTATTAAAAGCACGGTAGTGTTAATATACAGTAGACTAACTCTGCCCTTTTTTTATGATGTTTACACATATATTATTATTACACATATTATTTGATGTTCGCGATAGGGCTACACGCCTTGAGTGTTATAACTAAATCTGCCTATTTGAATGCTGTGACCACAATTTTTTATCAAATATGAAATCGTTTAATGAATAAATCTTAATATATATAAATCTCCTGTCACGATGTTTGTCCGCGATGGACTCCTAAACTACTTAGCCGATTTCAATGAAATTTGCACACCGTGTGCATTTTGATCCAACTTGAGATATAGGATAGCTTAAATCTCAATTTTATGATAAAAAAATTACCGTCCGAGCGAAACCGGAACAGGCAGCTAGTGTTTTATAAAAATGCATTTGATGCAAATTGGAATACCCAATTTCGAAAACGTCCTTCTCTAACTGCTCAAGTTAAGATCAAAAACAGCACAATATAAACTACATTAATTGTTCTTTGCGTATGGCCAAGTCGATACTTTGATTTATAATAACAATAACAGTCTTTAATGTCACGACAGTAACACAAAATCAAACGTAGCGAATAAATAAAATATTAAAAAAGCAAAATGAACTTTAAACACTATCTAAACTTTAATCTTGACATTTTTTCTACAATATTATATCATGGCCGCTTTTGGCCGCCTCCAGTTGCCTGCATTTATAT
>NJDD01001633.1:48046-83574 GCA_002245505.1 Calephelis nemesis
AGGTGATGTACTCTGCCATGATCGGGTGTCATTTCGCTTAATACAGCATCAGAACTAAAAGAGAGTTTTGGCAAATAGACTACTAGTAGTAGAGTAGTTTTTTCGTAAACGAAAATGAGATACGCTGTGTAATGTATTCTATCTCATTCTTTTATACGTTCAATCATACAGATATATATGTTTGTCTCTTTCTACGTAACGCCTCAACTTTTCGTGTTACACTTGATTTTACTCCTCATAAAATTTCCGTACCGGGCCTTATAACTCAAAAACAAAATCATTTATCAATGTCATGGATGTCACCAGTTCAAAATGGAGTTCTAACTTAGGATTAACTGAGGACTGAAATCATCATCATCATCATTTCAGCCATAGGACGTCCACTGCTGAACATAGGCCTCCCCCTTTGACTTCCACTTCGACCGGATGGAAGCGGCCTGCATCCAGCGAGACCCCGCGACCCTTATAAGGTCGTCTGTCCATCTCGTGGGTGGCCGTGGGTGCGGAGTTTAGGACTGAAATATCTAATAACAACCCTTCGCAGAGTCTCTTAATATGTAGTTTTATAGTTGGCCTGAGTATCTATATAGATAAGACAAAGTTTATGTCAAATGCTTCTAGAAGAACCACAGTGGTTTTTATTTAGGACACACAAAATAACAATTCAATTGACCGCCTCGTTGGTCGAGTGGCTAGCGTACACACCTAACTAGATCGACCGACCGCGAGGCTCGGGTTCGGTTTTCGACGGGGGCAGGCATTTGTATGATTTAGATAACTGCATTTCCGGGTCCGGGTGTTTATTAAATTTATTCTGGTATCTATTAAAGTATTTCTATGTATTAGAATTGTTGTCTAACACCCATAACACAAGCATATGATTTGCTTACTTTGGGGTTAGATTCAATTCGTGTAATCCAGGGATACTTGTTTATTTATTTTTTATTTAATTTGATTGGTCTGGCTTTATAACAGAAGTAATTATTGACAAGGCTCGATACATTGGAAAAAGTACAGAAAAGATGTCTTTGTAATTATAGCTTTCCACTCCGAAATATTTATATATCTATAGCAGTTCAATTAGACAAAATATAAATACGTTTATCACTAAACTCCGCAAAGTATATATAGTTTTTGTATTAACGAACAATATTAAACATTATTATTAAACTCTTAATTATTTCTTTGAAGCTAGCTAAAATACCAACAAATATTAAATGTGGCCTCCGAAGCAGTAATGTTTGACTGACGTAATACTATAAATAATATTATGTAAACAAAAAACAACTAGAATGCAAATTATTATTTTATTGTTAGTGATTTTTACTTGTGAGAAACTTAACATTAACATTTTGATAAATAAATAACTATCCCTGGACAAATCACACGAATTGAATCCAACCCCAAAGTAAGCAAATTATATGCTTGTGTTATGGGTGTTAGTCAACGATTCTAATACATAGAAATACTTAAATAGATACCAGAATATATTTAATAAACACCCAGAGCCGGAAATGCAGACATCTAAATGTTCATCACACAAATGCCTGCCCCCGTCGGGAATCGAACCCGAGCCTTGCGTGTGGTCGATGTAGTTAAGCGTGTACGTTAGCCACTCGACCAACGAGGCGGTTTCTAATATTTCTCCTCAAATTGCAGATCATATTTTTGGTCGTATCCACCTTTTTTATTTAATAGATAAGCGCACGGGTCATCTGATACTAAAGACAACCGTGGAATATAGACACCAAAGATGTTACATGTGCGTCGATGTTCTGCGGCCGGGATGGTAAGATTATTGTGCAAGTCTACGGGAAGGTTAGGTTACCTCCGGAATGGATCATGACCGAGTCCTTATGAACAAAGGAATAGCTAAAGCGGTACCACATAAGATGCCGCACTCTACCACCAGTAGTCTTGTTGGTACTGACATGTATTTTAAAAAGTGCTCACCTCTTGCGAGCTGCATGGCAGAGAAGTAGAAGGTCTATTCTACTCAGCGGATCCGGACAACTACGGGGATTTTGTAAACAATAATACTTACTAAGATCCAAAAAATAGGTCCTTATTAATTTTTTCCATGGGAAAACATTCGGGAACTAAAGTTCTTAGAGTACACAACTTATCTAACTTCTTCTTACATTTTTCTACTGAACCCTTATTACAAATCAATAGTCTTTCCAGATAGTTGCGATCTGCAAAAAATAAAATACTTGTCTAAACATTTGTCTTCGCATTTCTTTAACACCTAACTCCAACAAATATGTAGTTATTTCAAAGATTGTTAAATATTTTTTACTAATACTACGTGTATCAATTTCGGTATTTTTTTATATGTGAGAGGAGACAAACGAGCAGGTGGGACAAAAACTTTGTTTCTGGCATAGACACTTCACACCGCGGAATGGTCGGTGGCGTGTTTCCATGGTCATCTAAAGTCGAGTTGGAAGCAAAAAGGAAGCGTATGAGTTTGGCTTTCTTTTTTACATCATGGGCCAGCGAGGCATCACTCAGGTTTAGAGGCGGTAATGCTAGCTTTGCGAAATTTTCTTTGACACTTTCGTTGAGAGACCAAAACGCCCTTGTTTTAGAAGGCAAGCGGGCTAATTTCTCGTCAATTCTGCCAATGTGCCCGATCTTTAAAACAATCTAGAGGCAGAGTTATAGGTACTCTTTTTTTAAGAGAGCTAATGTTTTCATCACAAAACTTCGCTACCGAGGGCCAAGGCTGCTTATACCAAACAAGTTTACGGCTTAGTGCCGTCTTACAGGGACGACTAAACCAGGCCAAGGCTAAGATGCAAATAAAGAGCGCATCCCAATCTGCTGACCTATAATGCTACACTCGACATCGGCCATACAGTTGTAGCTGTACACAAGGTTTAATGGACACTGTGCTCCGGATTAAGCAGTGGTCAGAAGATCTAAGAGGGGCATCGACAGAGACTTTATAATTCTCTGGATGAGAGGTCAGCAGAAGGTCTAACAGTAAAAGCGTATGATCACACACACCACATCCAGAATCATGAACACATCGCAAAGTCATGAACTCCTCTGGCATGATCGAAGGAACGTGAATCAAGTCCATCAGCATGGTGCAGCAAACACTGAATCGGAAGCTATTTGCATGTGCTCAACGAGCTGGTTTATTTCGGCATTACCGCTATGTGATATGTACAGGTAAGCGTAGACGCTGGGGTGGTCTAAACAGTCAAGTATATCGAATAAAATTAATTTATTTATTTCACCACCATCTGATCTCACAATCGCCTCTGTGGTCTAGCGGTCTTGCGCTCGTCGGACTTAAATTTTTAAGGTCTTGGGTGTCTATTGCCAGGTCGGGCAACAGAAAAAATAGAAAATTGTGTATTTTCAAATTTCTACTAATGATAATGTTTCTCGAGATTGGATATGTGCTCGGTTAGCAGTAGGCTTGCCATCTATCACATTATGAAACTTAGTGTCTTTGGCTAGTCGTGGATGCCCTGGTCGTGGTGCCTCTGCCTACCTAATCGGGAATATGGGCGTGAAAATACTGACCGCGTAAATACTGATTTGCTATTAAGATCACCTGGCTATTTGAAATATTATATTTTATACCAAATATACTTACAAAACTCATAAAATCGGTATGTTCATTTATGAGAAGTAAAACCTTTAACACCATGACATGGAATACTTAAGTATAATATAATTTAATCAGCACCTCCTTTGTTACATAGCCGAGTATTATATTACATTTTATTAATACTATAAATGCGAAAGTCTGTCTGTCTTTCTGCTCTTTCACGGTTACGCCGCGGAACCTATTTTGATAAAATTTCACATGCATATAACTAAACATCTGAGTACAGACATGGCCAACTTTTTTAGGGATTTATATAAAAAAATTGTGTGTGTACTTATGTACACGCGTTAGAAGTTATGCTTCTTCGGCGTAATAAGATAAAAATCTTTTTAAAAATTTTATCTTTTGTCTTATTTTACATTTGTAGACAAAATGACACTAACCATAGAAATAAAGAAATATTGTGAATACAGTTGTCAGTTCTCACGCGAACATACGTAGATGTCCTTACTTTTACTTTGTTGGTACCTTTTTTTTGATAAACTAAAATGTTATCTATAGCTAACGTCATCATGTCGGTTTTTCGTGACGGTGTGTGCGCGCATCGTAAAAATTTACCCTCATCATTTTTTCCTAACGCGCCAAAAGAAGTATAACTTCAAATCCCAAATATCCTACGCAGACGAAGTCGCAGGCAAACATCTTGTCAGCTATAAACATACTCGAATAAGGTATAAGTTGCTTAATTGAGTAATAAGTTAATAAGTGATTTATCAAACTCGAAATGTAATTACTGATTACTTAATTGAGTAATAAGTTAATAAGTGATTTATCAAACTCGAAATGTAATTACTGATTACTTAAAAAAAACGCTATTGAGGATAGGCATGGTGATTCTTACCGTTAAAGATCGACTTTTAAATCGATTCGAATCGTAGCCTGACGATTCGATTCACGAAAAATCTAGGTCTCAATGATTGATTTCTAAAAAAATCGATCTTTTTAAACTTTTTTTTTCAAATGTCATCTTTTATATTAAAAAAACATAATAATATTATTAAAGATATTTTATAAGTAAAATCAAAGGAATTCAATAATAACAATTATTTTTAAAACAATATCAAATTAGACTTGTTAATGCTCGGTCACAAAAAGGATCGCTCCGTACTAGTTCGGACTTCTAGTACCTACTATTAGTTCTGTACATTAGAAAAAATTACGTCTCACGATTCCCACGCCCGTCACGGAATGAATTATATTTTGATTTTTTTTTATACTTTGCGGGCTGAGGACTGTCTTCTAAAATGTTTATGAGAAGTTTCATCTCCATTTATAGTGTTGATTTTACAATGTCGTAATTAAAAATCAATGTATTTACAACGACTTGTATTTTTCCATGTTTGTTATTTTTTAATCTCATATTATAAATCCTAATAAAAAATATATTTACGTAATGTAAAATGTTTTTAAAATATTTATCAAATAATTTTCAATATTTATAAAATTATTTATAACATTCATCAAACTAATTAAATATGGTCTCTATATCAATGAATGTAAAAGTAAAAATAATTTGCTAATCTTGTTCGACCACATCTTAAAAGCCTTGATCAATAGCAGCGGGCGACAAACATTAATTCTGTTCTTTGTCTATGATTCAGTTCTTTACTTAATTAACTGAAACATTGCGATAAATTAAATGAAACATTGCGAACGATGTTCTAAATGTACGGTTAAGTATAGGATTACGGAACAGTTCGTTCTAGTTCGGTGAACCAAATTATTTCTTATCAGTTAATAGTACACGAACTAGGCAAGCCTACATCAATGTATCAGGTATGAAAGAAGACATTTATTTTCTAAATGTATTTTTTACATTAAAAAGATTTTTTATAATCTAAGAAGGCAAAGAAGCAAGCGCATTTCCTGATCCAATGAATGTATGTGTTTTTGTTCAAATTACTTAATTATACATTATATACATTTTTAATGACAAAATTCTTAATTCTGAAAACAAGGATAATATGTACAATTTGGCAATTAATAATTAAATTTACCAAATGAAAGTAAATAAATTATTTTTAGTTTCCAAAGATTAATAAAAAAAATATTATATAAAATGTCAAAACCATTACATCAAAGTCAAATAAATAGCATTAAAATTTTCATATTATCCAGTCACTGTCATTAAATTATTTAGTGTCTAAAAGGTATGCCTTGATAGTAAGTATCTTTTATATGTGGTTTTAAATTTTCTTTTTTGCAACTCTTTTATACTTTCAGGAATTTTGTTGTACATGCTCACGCAAACTCCAAAAAAACATTTTGAGGTTTTTTAAGCGTAAACTTTTGAATTGCTAATTTATATTTATTTCTCGTGTTCACACTGTGTATATCCTTATTTTTGGTAAACTCATTAATATTTTAATAAGAAATTCACGCCGCCTGGAGACACCAAATAAGTTAATGGTGGGTTGAGTTGCCAACCTGAGGCCGAAATGTTAGACGTCGAACAAAAGTAAGTTTACCTACTACCTACCAGGAATAGGTAAGGCGGTGTGCAACAATGCGGGCCAGTCGCTGCAAAACTCTACCACCTAGTAGGAAGGCAGATGGTCTATTCTGCAAAGGAGCAAGGATCAACACGGGGACTCGTAGTTCCCAAAGTATCTTAACTAATAATTTGTTCTTGTCAGTAAAGTATAGGAATATTTTGTGTGTTCAACTGCCTGCGATAAATAGTGTTTAAATTCTTTGTTTAAGACTTGACTTTACTATGCCAGTGCATTATCTAAAGAGAGTTGTTTTCATAAGCTCACTATATACTATAGTTGTGCCTCTGCCTACCTGATCGAGGATAAGGGCGTGAACATACTTCTGAGTTTTGAAAACTATTCAGTTGAGGAAAATGCGATGGTAAAAACCTCAATATCACGATTTTGGAAGATTTATCCATAGATACCCCACACTCATAGATACGATAAAAAATGTCTACTGTTTTACTAGGCTTAGGCTACCTTACTCTCCTTACCGGAATACGTCAAAGACAAGCACTAACGTTATGGCGGCAGGAATAAGTAAGGCGATGGTACCAACGAAACTCTAGTCTCTTGTAGGATATCATGGTGTTAGTGACAGTAAGCCTATGCTCGCCTTTTACGAGCTGCTATAAGGTAATGACAAAACACAGCCGTTGGTACGAGGCAACCATCATCTAGGTAGGGTACCAATACGAGCAAGCTGTCAACCTTACCTTCAACCCGCGATAGGTGTGTCTTATCTCAGCAGTAATAAAATCACATACCAAAATGTTTCACTACAAAATGCTCTTGTTTTGCGGCCCATTCATTTAGTGCGTCTATAGCTTCATTCATTCTTTGCAGTGTATCAAAACCGTATTGATTTCTTAAAAATTGCAAAGTGTCTGGTTTGTATTTAAATAACACTGTATTTTGTAAGGTTTCCATAACTTTCGAATCCAAAACTTCGAATACAGTAGTCACTTTACTTGGTTCTTTTATATTGCAGTAAGAACTTTATGTTCATATAATGTAGCAATTACATGTATGGCTTAAGTTTTAAAGCATAGTTAAAATGTATAATCTGTTTAAATGAGATATAAAGTAAATAATTTCTTTTTAAATTGTAAGGGGAGACCGAGGTGAGTTGTGACAGAGGAGAGCTGAGACATCGTTGATTTTTTGGAACCTATTAACGGATATTGAGCTTGCAATAGTGTACGTTTGTCAGTTCAACTCTCGAGCTAGCCAACGTACACAGTTGCGAATTTACAAACAGTTTATGGATTCCCAAAAAACGACGATGTCACTCTCCTCTGTCAAAACTCACCTCGCTCTCCCCTACCTAGTTATTTTAGGTTACTTACCGTGACCAATCGTATTAAGAATGTTAAAAGCTATAAAATTGTTTATACCCGGGTTTTTAAGGATGTGAGCTGTTAAGTAAATGTTTTTTATGTGATAAGATAGTCAGCTCATAGAGCAAGCGCTGGTTTTCCTGATGGTAAGAGATAATCCGGGGATGTTGTAGGTGCATCACTAGCCTGCAAGGTGTACAAGTCTACCGGCTATCATGCCCTCAGGAGCGGAACAAATGTTAGAAGCTATAAAATTGTTTATACCCGGGTTTTTAAGGATGAGAGTTGTTAAGTAAATGATTTTTATGTAATAAGAGAGCGATCCAGCGCCGCTTTCCTAATGGTAAGAAATAATCCAGAGATGTAGGTGCATCGCTGGCCTATGGCTGGGGTATTGGGCCAATTGTTTTTGACCGCTTCGTTGGTCGAGTGGCTAGCGTACACGCCTAACTACACCGACCAACCGTGGGGTCGAGTTCGATTCCTGACGGGGACAGGCATTTGTGTGATTAACATTTAGATGTCTGCATTTCCGGGTCTGGGTGTTTATTAAATTTATTCTGGTATCTATTTAAGTATTTCTATGTATTAGTATCGTTGACTAACTAACAAAAGCTTATAATTTGATTCAATTTGTGTAAAATTTTTGTCCAGGGATATATTTATTGTACACGTCTACCGGCAATCCATACCCTCAGGACCGGAATAAATGTTAAAAGCTAAAACGTTGTTCATACACGGGTGTTTAAGGATGACAGTTGTTATGTAATTTTTTTTATATGTGACAAGATAGCGATGAAGCATCGGTTTTCCTATTTTTAAGAGATAATCCAGAGATGTTGTAGGTGCATCGCTAGCCTGTGGCTGGTTATTTGTACAAGTCTACCGGCTATCATACCCTCAGGCCCAGAACTAATGTAGAAGCTATGAAATTGTTTATTCCTATTTTCCTGACGGTAAGAGATAATCCAGAGATGTTGTAGGTGCATCGCTGGCCTGTGGCTGGGGTGTTAGGCCAATTGTACAAGGACTCAGGTATTCAGGACCAGAACATGACACTATCATTACAGCGGCAGGAATAGGTAAAACGGCGGATGTCTGCCCGGACAAGTTGCAGCTCGGCAATCTATCACAAGTGGTCTCGCTATTTTTTAAGTGAAAACTTCTTTAGTGGCGTTGCGCACTTTTTTTTGGAATGGGTAAAAACTTTTAAACCCGCTTCAGAACACGTGATGATCGAAAATTCGTAAGATTTTGTATTCGTAAAATAATTAAAACAATCCATGCAAAATTATTTCCTAACCATTCCAAAATATCAAAAAATGCACAACGCTAATATTCAAGTTTTCACTTCTGCCGGCACTCCCGGAGTGAAACCCGTCGTTTTTTTTGATAGCCTATTTTAAGCTGTCTGACAGGACAGCTGGTCAAATCTACTTAAAAGATCTGGACTTTGGTATTTTCCTCATATCTTTAGCATAGGAAGAAATGTTTATTATGAAAATGTTTTGAGAACATCAATGTTAAAGCCACTACGATCTTACTCTATGCTGATTTTAATAGTATTTCAAACAGTGTCAAATTCTACCTTCTATATTAGTCTTATGTTTGTAAATCTGTTTGAGACAATAAAATTAGCTGCTGTCATTGTCAGTTTAAGATTATTTTTAAATTTATCTACACTAAAATGGCAGTTCTTTTATCTTGTACTAGCTGATTTAGTAAATTTTTTTTTATGTTATAGAAAGGCAAAGAAGCAGACGGATTTCCTGATGGTAAGAAATTCACGCCACCTAGAGACAACAAAGATGGTAATGGTGCGTTGCCAACCTGAGGTCAGGATGTTAGGCCTCGAGCAAAAGTAAGTTTACCGGCTCCCTTACCCTCCGAACCGGAACACGTCATGACGTTATGGCGGCAGGAATAGGTAAGGCGGTGGTACCAATCCGAGCGAGTCGCTGCAAAACTCTACCACCTAGTCAGAATTCACGGTGTTAGTGACGGTGAGCCTTTGCTCGCCTTTTACGAGCTGCCTGGCAAGAAAGGCAGATTGTCTATTCTGCAAGGAAGCCCGGACCAACAAGGGAAATATATTTGCTAATAAATAATAATAAATTTGCTGATTTAGTAAAATGTCGGTTTATAGATGACTAGTCGACCCGCCGGATTTCATATCCCTTGAATCAAACAGCTACCAACAGTTTGTATGAAAAAAAAAGTATTTATGCACTTTCCCTGCGATTTTTACAGATTTACTCGTCGTTAAGAAGCTTCTCCTGACAATTACCAACATCAGATGTAGCAAAATTAATCAATGAGTTCAGGTCATCGTGAGAAATGAGGGTTAATTTTCATATATGACTAGCAGACCCGGCGAACTTTGTATCATTTGACATTTACAGCTACCACCAGTTTTTATGGAAAGACAACAATAACTTTCCTGTTTTCACTAAAATTTTCCTAGTTTTTTATATAAAAACCTTCTCTTGACAATTAATAACGCAACAAAAAATAATTAGCAAAATTGGTCCATCCATGCAGGCGTAATGCGATGCGGTTTCATTTTAATACTTATATGTAAGGTTTTACGCGAAAAATTATTAATCAAATCGATTTTCTTCATAAAATAATCAATGGAAAGACTTGTAAAACTTTGAAATCAATTCGATTTGTATTTATGCAGATTTCTTTTCGATCCTTATTACTATGACCACTATTACCCAGTCGTATTCAAAAGGTAAACAAATATATGAGAAACGTTTAGTGATTCGGAAATGTATTTAAGAAGCATTATATTAAGATAAATGCTTATAGATTAGATTTATTTTGTTATTTGAAATATTTACAATTTCTTAATTAGTAGAATTAGTTAAAAAACTTGTATGGAAGAAACATGAGAAAAGAAAAACTTTTCTGAGAATAGAGAGAAATGAGAAACTGTTAGCTTCAAGACTTGTCCTATTTGTTTATTGTAATTTTGCTTTTAAAAAACTGAATATTTTTAAATTAGTTTTCCAGTAATTCTCAAAACGGTTGTTCATAGTTAACTTAAAGGTGAGTGGTAACACAGCTTCAAAACCTAATTTAATTTAAGCTCAAAACAGAATTTATGTACCTACCTATTTAAGAACCTTAATAGTCTTTCAAAAATCTTTTTTAAATACTTTTCTCACATCGTTAAGATTTATGAATGTTAAGGTGATTATGTTTATTTTAGTACATACTACATATCTAGTCAAAACTATTTTACTTATGATATGCACAGAAGTAAATTTAAAATAGGTACATGCATAAATTTTCAACCCAAAGTAAACAGAAAAATAAGAAGAAGATAATATGTAACTACTTACTTATTAGTTTACTACTTACCGTAGTAACTTACCATTTTGTTTCAAATTTTTACCAGTGCATTTGTGTAATTAGTTAAATGCCACTAATTTTATTATCCTACTATAATTTATCATTTAACACCTAGAGGAAGCCTATTTGTCTGATTCAAAATGATTTTCCTAATCTCTAAACTTCCATAGAAAAGTAGGAAGGCGAAGAGTATTCAGATCCGTTTTTAGGTAGTTGATAAAAATATTGATGCACTCAAGACAATTTCTTGTCGGAGTACTATAGGTAGTTGTTCTGTGCTCAAGACTCAAGTACCACTTATGTTTTGTTGAAACTAGAGATGTAACTAAGTACTCTATTCATGAAAGATTATTTTTTATAGTATCATTTTGTTCATATATGTAGGTACTTATTTTTTGTATTATTTCTGGGTGATGTTAAGTGCCCATAGTTGATTTATCAACTGTTTTAAGTCAAAATACAGGATCATTGAAGAATGTTACTACTTACTCCAACCAATACTGTTGCAACTGGAATATAAAAATAGTGGAGACATCATCTGGTACACAAGCGAAGCTACTAGCTGCAAGAAATGTTTTAATTAATAGTATAACTTTATTGCAAATTTTGCCTTGAATTAGACTGAATGAATGTCGACTAGTTGAAGAAATTTGATCATATTTACCAGACATTTCCAAAACTGTTGTTTGTAATTAAGTTACAGTAGTAAAATAGCTTCAAAACCTGTTTAGCTTGTTTACTTAATTAACTTAGTTGCTATTTATCCAAAAATCTTAAAAAAAATTGTCATATCATTATGATTCATGAAACTGAGTGACAATGTTTATATTTATTTTAGTATCTAGTCA
Source organism: Calephelis nemesis (assembly GCA_002245505.1). NCBI lineage: Eukaryota > Metazoa > Arthropoda > Insecta > Lepidoptera > Riodinidae > Calephelis > Calephelis nemesis. Next base: position 59,700 of record NJDD01001633.1, read on the forward strand.
TAAATTAAATTAAAATATTAATTTGTTAGTAGTGGGAGACTTCACAATAATTTATTTCCGATTTTGACGATGTTTTTTTGTTGAAACGCTAAAGTGATCGAGATGGTGCTTAGCTTCAATACATGTAGGTTTTGTTGCAGTAATTAAACATTTGATTTTGTTCTTTTTATATTTTTTATTAATTATGATGTAGGTAGACTTAAAATAATATATGTATGATAAACGATTTCAGCTAGACAACCCTATTGGGTTGCAAAAAAAATGTACAGTCTAAATATACTTTTAAAGTATCAAAAAATAATTCAAAAAAACTTAAAAAAAGCAATAAAAATAAAATTAAAAAAAATATTTCTCAAAAATCAGGAGGAGGTTCACAAGAATAAAAACTAAATTATTTATTTTAACTTGTTTCGCTAATTGTATGTAGGCGATTTTATTTCAAAATATAACAATTTTATTTTATATTGTACTACGACCATTTAATTAACTATTCGTAAATATCTACTGCATTTTAAAATTAACAATCTCTACATTTTTGTTTGATTTTTAAATATACCATTACCAAATACCTATGCTGATTTGGTAGGTTTTCATACAGGTTTATTTTTGAGTCACAAGTATTATAACATCATTATATACAATAAGATAATATAACCAACCAGATAATATAACAAATATATACAAATGAATAGAGATAAGTATAAGAATCGTACGTTTCGCCATCGAGCTAGAAGGCAACTTGTAACATTTACAGTCGGCTGGGTACCAGATGTATAATACACGATAACAGCGTGACAGTTGCCGCATCTTATTAACATAATTATATATCCAATTTTCATTATGATAGACAAGCTGCCAATCTAAACAGATCAAAGAAAACTATGGCTCTTTGAGCACTATTTTATATATAGACCGGGTGTCGCCTACGGCTCTCTTATCGGCTTGTTTGCATTCTTTGAAAATCTCCATCTATAATGAAACGCTATAACCTTAAAGATAAATAATTTATGTATGTTCATGCGTTTTAATTTTTATTAAAATAAAAGGTTTTGACTACTAGTTAATAGAAATAGAACAGTATTGACAACATCTTCATGCCCATAGGTATCCCCGAAGAAGTAGACAGAGGCGCAAATATATAGAAATCTTTTTTTTTTATATACAAAAAAAGTATTTTCATGCCTGTATGACCGAAGTTGTAGTCAGAGGGCACCAACGACTATCCGAAGACAATAAGTACCACAAAGTGATAAGTGGCAAGCTGATCGCCACCCGAGTACCTACATATCCAAACCTGGGCAACGTTATTTTTATTAAAAAAATACCGAATTGAATATGGCTTTTTGAAATACGAGTTCTGCAAAACATCAAGTAGCCCTTTTTTATTAATTTTATAGACCGTAGATCGCCTCTGTGGTCTAGCGGTTCAGGTGTGGGACTTGACTGCATGAGGTCTCGGGTTCGAATCCCGGGTCGGGCAACTAAACGAAAATTGGGTTTTTCCAAAATTTCTAATAAAAAAAAATGTTGCTCGGGATTGGATATGTGCCCGGTTGGCGGTAGGCTTGCCACCTATCACATTTATGGGACTTAGTATCTTTGGCTAGTCGTGGGTGCCCTGGTTGTGCCTCTGCCTACCTCTTCGGGGATATGGGCGTGAAGATACTTTTTTTTTATAGACCGTGTTATTTAAATTTGTAAGTTGATTAGAAATACAATTTAAATAATATACAATAACAAATACGGTAATGTATAGTGCTATTTTTTTGCTGCGATTCACCCTCGTCACTTAGGGTCTTAAAAGGGAGCCGATTCTCAGACCTACTCAATATGCTCACAAAACTTTATGAGAATTAATCAAGCCGTTTCGGAGGAGTACGGTTACTAACATTGTGACACGGGAATTTTATATATAAGATTATTTGGCAAGCTTGACAAGATAGATTTTGAAAATCGGAACTTTAGAGTTGTAATTCTTTGCCACATTTATTAACTTCTTCTTCTTCATTTTCTTATCAGCGTAAAATTTTTAGACACGTCATTTAACCTCTTGTATCTCAAAAGCCCCATACCATATTAAAGTAGTAATAGTAGTAATATCGCCTCTGAGGTTTAGCGATCCGGCGTCAGGTTGACGTCTTGAGATCCCAGGTTCGATTTCCGGGTCGGACAACAAAAAAAAATTGAAAATGTATATTTTTTTTTTATTAAAAAATAATGTTGCACGGGATGGGATATGTGCTCGGTTGGTGATAGGCTTGCCACCTAATACATTGTGAGACTTAGTGTCGTTGGCTAGACGTGAGTGCCTTGGTTGTGCCTCTGCCTATATCTTCCAGGATATGGGCGTGAAGATACTACTTTATTAAAGGCAAGTAAAAATCTTAAATTCACTTATTTTGTATCTCACAAATTTTGGTATTATTCAAACAACTTTAAGTCAACTTTCCAAAGGAAATAACTCCTTTGGCAATTTTTCAAAGAAAGATGGATTGCTTACCTATAGAATAAAAGGCAGGGGTTACCAATAACCAGTTGGTAAGAGGCGAATGTCCATTGACTTTAATGATCTCGGACATTCGCAATACTTGAAGTTACACAAAAGCATTCCCGATTTTACAGAATTGTTGGTGTTATTATTAGAAGTAGCATTTAAATAGGTTTTATTTGGAATATAAAGTTGAGTTTAACAGACGTAGGAAGAAGATTAAATAATAAGTAACCTTTTTATATATTTTTCATTAAACTGCGATGAAGGTTAACTATTCTAATAAATGCTAAATCATTTAAACTTTGCTATATTATGATCATTATCTTTCCTAAAGCTAGTATTTATATCTACTCTTCATATGTACGTAAAAACCTGCATTTGTGATTAAAATTTTAGAGACAAATTATGTAACTTATAAAAAGATTTTTTATACATGATTTTTTATGATGATGTAGCTATTTTTATACATAATATTAGAGTAATGTAAATCTAATAAACAGTAAGTTATAAGTGTATATTTTTATAGCAAGTCAATAAACTAAATGTCGCTGGATACAAGTGGCTGTTGACAGTGACTTGTGGCTCTCTTTGAGGAGCGCATATGTCCAGCAGTGGACGTCCTCCGGCTGATGATGATGATAAAAATAAAAACTGTAATAATGGCATTTTGGAAAATCTAAAATGTAAAATAAATTATTTTCCTTTACAGATTTTTTGAGGTTTTTTACATTGATATTTTTTCACTCTCTTAGATTAAAAATAGAAAGGGGGACTATGTGTCATATTTTACCACTTTGGAAGGTTTTTTTGTAATGGTTTTAAAAACTTTAATGTCATTTTTAAGGATCCACATACTGATTCCAGTATGACTAAAGTTGATTAGATTTCTTAGCAGTAACGTCAGCTACATCTTGGGTTTGAAGGTTTGTCGAATCTGTCTCGACTTGTCCATGTTTTATCTCTGGACCTTGAACAAAAGTACTTTACCTACTGCAGTACTTGGTACTTGCAGTACCTAACTGCAACAGTTACGCATTATAACATTTTATAATTAGTGTTAGTTTTCGGTTGCAAATTGGGATGGTCAAAAAATTAAATCTTTTTTAATTTATTGTTGAAAAAACATTAAATTAAATTAAATTTATTGCTAACCAATAAATAACTAAATTGAAATCCCTGATAAAGAAGCAATATAAGTTTAACTACGATAACATTACCTATGTTATAGAGAATTGGTATTGCACAAATTCAAAATTTAGTGGTCCAAAAGGCTAAGTAAGAAGAAGAAGTGTTTTTAACAAGTAAAATAAAAAAGAAATGAAGAAATTACATTAAAAATATAAAAAAAACCTTATTAAATTTAATCCACGCTTAAATTTCTGAACGTTCCTGAAATGCCCAGGTATTCATTATTAAAGGTGTCCCTTGATCTGAGTTCTTCGTTTGCTTTTTTCATTTTTCTTTTTGTTCATTTCTCTTCTATACTTACTCAGTGAATTCGGCAGAATACAGTTCATTGTATAAATCATCTGAAATATATTTAAATTCGGTTTAATTACGAAAACAAAAAATGAAAGCGGCCAAGTGCGAGTCGGACTCGCCCATGAAGAGTTCCGTAGCAGCGCCAGCTAGTAACACATACATAAAAATATAATAATGTACGTAAGTATAAATTAATTCAGTTTACAGTTTTAAATTAACACAGTCACTTATTACCATCACCATCACCATTAGCATTATCGTCAAAGGGGGAGGGGGTGGACAATACTGCTGATGTTTATATAATCAAAGACTAAACACTAAAACTAAACTGTTGCGCGATTCTTAACTGCACAGCAACATTTTTTGACGGTGAGGTACAAGTATTGTAAGTGTTGGTTTTAAAGAACCTATCAACCAACCAAACTAATTTTTTTATGGAATGTAACATGACACATCATATCAATTTTTTAGTTTTATCTTTTCCTTATTTTAAAAGTTACAGGGCATATTTTACCAATTTGGAAGTGTCTTTCGCGCAAACTACTCAGTTTAGAAAAAAAATGTAGAAATCTCAATACCATATTTGGAGGCCTATCCATAGACACCCCACATTTATACCTAGATTTAATGAAAAAAATTAGTTTTAGTTCTAAATATGGGAAACCTCCAAGATTTACTGTTGTTTTTTTCTATTTTTGATTGAAAATTTTAATGCGGTTGACAAAATACATTTTCTTACCAAGTTTCGACAGTACAGTTCTTACAGTTTCGGAAAATAGTGGATGTGACATACAGACGTACAGATAAACAGAAATATCGAGTTTATAAAGGTTCCGTTTTTTGGGTTAAGCTACGGAACCCTAAAAATGTTTAAATGTTCGTTCAAAAATAATAATTTATTGTTAAAGTTAGCAATAAATATTAATAGAAAAAGACTTGAAGGAATGGTAACAGTACATTTCATCTAATGACTTTTCGAAAACTGGGAAGACTTGGACATGATGTCTGCCATGATGGCTATTAATAATTACTAGTGGTCGTCCGTTGGTCGAATTTCGATCATAATAAATTTTAATATCTTGTTGATAGGAACGCCATCTTCATTTCTCAAGACCAACTACTCGCACTTTGTTTCCAAACTTTTTAGGGCGCATTCTGTGGCCTTTTATCGTTATCGTCAATTTATTGTATATATTGTAATATATACAATATATAGATATATTGATGAAACATTATATGTTTGTATGCGTCAAATGCATAGTATTGTGTGGGTAATGTTTTATTTATTGATTAATGTTCTGTACTCTCCTACACATAAATATAGATACACATAATACAGACTTATAGTCTTCCAAATTTTATACTCCTGCGTCCGCGCAATTTTCGTAAAAAGGGGTACAAAGTTTTGGCATTACGTATTAATATATAGATACCTGTGACGTAAGTGTCTACTGGTAGTAGTAGAAGTAGTCGACTTTCCACCTTTTATCATGGGGTGAGCCGAAGAGCCGACTTATTTCTGCGTTTTAAATTCCATATTTGAAATTACTTTGGTAAATTTGTCAAAGGAAGTTCGTGTTTATATGATAGAAGAGACAAACCAACAAATGTTTCAACTGATAATATTCGTAAGTTAAATAAATAACTGTCCACAAACAGCTGCGTTTTCCCATTATTTTCAAAACAAAAGTTATGTTGCTTACCACGTAATTCTGACAGTGGTTTATCTTTTCCTCCGTATTCTTGGGGAAATATATCTCTTGGTATAATCTCGTACACTGTATCCATTGTTTTGTGAACTTGTATTCTCTGACCTATTTTTTCACCAACTGCAATTTTCATAAAATTTACAAATGTCTCTATTGTTTTATTGTCCGTCACAAAATGGAGCGCCTTTATCCTTAAACTGAATCCAGTCTGTAAAAAAATCGAACTCTTTATTTTTCTTATTAAATTACAACCTAGGCAACCTAATAATTATTTGTTAACCCCGAGCGAAAAAGAGGGGTGTTATGAGTTGAGGTGTGCGCGTGCGTGCGTGTGCGCGCTTGCGTGTGTGTGTGTGTGTGTGTATGTGTGTGCGTGTGTGCATGTGTGTGAGCGTGCTTGTGTGTGTATGTGTGGGTTGTTGCGTGTGTGTGTATGTAAATTTAATACAATTTAGATTTACATACACACACACACACGCAAGCGCGCACACGCACGCCAAGCCACTTTTATAATAAGGGATATACATATTACAGAAAAGGAACTTACAAGCAAACAGTGTCAGTAATGGTTACTAATCCATGCTGGTTCTAATATTAGGAGTTTTGTAGTTGCCGAGGGTGAATATAAATAATTATACTCACAAATGCCAATTCCATTTTCTTTCGAGTATCACTAAAATCGAAAGCCTTGATGAAATTCAAAACACCTGCATGATTGCAATAATCTTTCATCTGTAGATAATTATAAATCTGAAATATTAACATGTAGGCTTCTTAAATAGCATTTTTATATTTTATAATTCTAGAATTATACAGACCTTATTAGACGGGTTGAGTAAATTCCAAGCTAACAAGTATAGTAACTGTTTAGTTTTTGTTGGCATTTGCAACATTTATCAAGTATTATTGTAAAATTAAATGATTTTGAGAAAACCTTTACTGTTCTATAGAGTTCATACGACAACAAAATATACAATTAGACTGAAAATCTTGAAAAACTACTCAGATATAATGTGTCGGCATGTACCTTTAATTTGAGCATGAGACAGGGTATGTCACACCCGGGTACAATTTAAAAGGAGTATATTTTTTTAAATATTCCTTAGACAACACTACCCTACATAAGACGCACAACCCTGACGGGTACATATGGATTTTGGGTATAAGCGTACCCGTGATAGGGTACCATATTTCTAACATAAGTCTCTATCAATTTTAAACATTCATTTATTGACGTGACCACGTCTTATAGTTCAAAGAATCCGGCTGCACACATCAAAAAACATGACTCATGCGGCGTTACCTCGCTCTGAGACGGGCCATTTAAGGCTTCAAGTGCAAGCGAGAGCGTGGAACGAGCGACAAAGAGGCACAATCGGCCTCCGTTCTTATAGCGCTCTCATCTTCAACTATCATCAGTAAACCGACGTTACAGACTTAAGAGTAAGAGTTACATTTCACTGGACCTCACAAATTACCACAATATTTTTTCAACAAAAAATAATGACTTTGTTGTATAAAGTACTAGCTGCGCCCCGCGGTTTCACCCGCGTATACATATGTATAAACCTTCCTCTTCAATCACTTTATCTATTAAAAACCGCATCAAAATCCGTTAAGCAGTTATAAAGATTTAAGCATACAAAGGGACATACCATCTCATTATTTTCATACTAGCTGCGCCCCGCGGTTTCACCCGCGTAAGTCCCAATCCCGCGGGAACTCCGGGATAAAAAGTAGCCTATATGTTATTCTGGGTCTTCAGCTACTTACGTACCAAATTTCATCGTAATCGGCTTTGTAGTTTTTGCGTGAAAGAGTAACAAACATCCATACATCCATACATCCATACATACAAACTTTCGCATTTATAATATTAATAGGATTGATACCTGCGGGTTTGCAGTACATTGAGATGTGAGCTATTCTTTCTTTCAAGTTGAACAACTTGCACGAATTTCATTGTAATCGGTTAAGTAGGTTAAGAGTCCATTGTGGACAAACACTGTGACGTGTAATGTATGTTAAGATTAAGATATATGATTTTTTAAATATTTAGGTACGGTACTGGGAAGTGTCCATATCAAAAACAACATCTCGTTGAATTTTTTTAAAAAATAATTTAAATTTTATATTTCTAAATTAAATACAATAAATTGTTATTTTATAGCTAATACAAAATAAAATGACAAAGTCAACAGGATCATTGAAAGAGGAAATAAGCGCTAATTATTACATTTTCCCTTGTTGGTCCGAGCTTCTTTAAAAAAACCATGTGCCTACCTGTAAGCATAGGCTTACTGTCACTAGCACTGTGACCTCTGACTAGGTGGCAGAGTTTGGTACTACTGCCTTACCAATCCCTGTCGTCATAACATCAATACTTTCTGTTTACGTGTTTCAGTTTGGAGAGTAAGGTAGCCGGTAAACCTAGTTTTGCTCGAGGCCTAACATCCCGGCCTCAGGTTGGCAACGCACCATTACCAAGAAATACGTCTGCTTGTTTGCCTTCCAATATCATAAAGAAAAAGTAGATTTTTTTAAATTCAGATGGATTTTTTATTTCTTTTTGGTTATTTTGTGTTGTCTACATAAAATAAATAGTAGAAGGTCACGGTTGTTAATTCTAAAGTTATTCTAAGTGTTTTATTGTCATTGGGCTGCCTTTCGGTTCGGAGGATAAGGTAAGCAGCCGGTAAACTTAGTTTTGCTCCGAGCCTAACATTCCGATCTCAGGTTGGCAACCACCTTTGTTGTCTCTAGGCGCAGTGAATTTCTTACTATCAGTAAATCCGTCTGCTTGGTTCTGGTTCTGCTTCCAATATCATAAAAAAATCTCAACAACATAAATTGAAATGGGCTTGTATATTTTCAATATAAAAAACATTCGGCCACACTCAGAGACGTCAATTAACATTTGATTTATCATAAACTCACATTTTAGTACAGGAAATTTCAACATAATGACAGATTAAGCGATAATTAAGGTATCTGAATGCGGCTGTTAGTCTTAATAAAAAAATAACATAATTTTTTCTTAAGTTAATCTACGAATTTTGTTAAAGTTAAAGTCTTTTGGCTGCAGAACCCTAAAAGACATTATGTTACTCAAACTTCTAACTGCCTGAGATTTCGTGAAATTAAATGAAAAGGTTATTTAGATTAGATTTTAGAAGCTACTCCTTATTACATTAGATAAAGCCATTGAAAGTCCCGTTAACATCGGTTCAGCGCTTTGGTTGGCGTCTTTACATTCGTATTTATGTTCTTAGAAAAAAGCGGTTGTTTTAATTTTATAAAAAGACACTCCAATTTTATTTAATTGTACATAATTATTATGTTTGTATGCATGTGTAGATAAACCATATATGTATTTAAGTATGTAGTAAAACACGGTTCTTTTAATATTACAAACAGACACAGACAAAATTATTTATTCGATACTAGCTGTTGCCCGCGACGTTGCCGCACAGAAATATAGTTTCGGGATAAAAAGTATCCTATGTGTTAGTCCAAGTTACCCTTCCTCTATAATATTATGTGTACCAAAAAAAAACGAATAAGCAGATAATGCGTGCAGGAGTAACAAGCAAACAAACAGAGAAACTTTCGCATTCCAATTCAAGATACCAAGATTTTGGATTTTAGGTTTAGTTAAGTACACTTTACTACATCAAATATCTTCCAGAAAAGTTCCGTCAACATCGATCTAGCCTTTTCGGAGATTAGCCAGAACATACAGAAAGACTGGTGGACATACTTAAGAAAATTGTTAAAAAATATTTTGGTATAGGTTCCGTATATACGTGTACGTATAGCAAAAAGTATTTATTTTAATATGGCAAACAGACACTCTAATGTTGTTTATTTGTATAGATATTTAGGTTAGTCTATATTTATAGATATTCCCAAAAATTTTAGAGAAAGAAAAATTTTCGCCCCAGGTAGGATATGAACCTGTAACCTTTCGTTTCAAGCCGACGACGAATGCTCAAAGCATTTGAGCTACGCCCTTAAAGAAATTTTTAATTCCTTTCTTACCCGTTAACGCGGGGGTCCTGTAGATACCCAGTTCTGAGTACCCACTAAATGAGTTCACATTTATAATGGCCACAACTTCCGTTTTTCTTAAGTTTTTATTTTATTTTTAGCACTTGCCCTGTGCTCTAACAATATTATATATATAATATAGATATTATTTCACTCACTTACCAAAACGTTTTTTTTCAAAATGTTCTTGTTTTGAAGCCCATTCTTGTAGTATATCAATAGCTTCGTTAACCCTTTCTACAGTATCAAAACCATATTGATTTCTCAGATATTGTAATGTATCTGGATTGTATTTTAGTATTCTATTTTCTTTTATGAATTCCATTACCACTAACAGAGATTACCTAGTCCTTAATTTGATTTCGTATTGTTATATTCATTTTATTTTTTACAAGCTATTTCATTTTATACCTAGCATCGTATGTAAATTTATATCATTTAGTATATTTTATAACTTTATAGATAATCTCCATTCCTATTTCATGTATAAAACTACCAAATTTTAAGTAATAAGTAAGATAGATTCTTATTACTTAAAATTTGACATTCAAATTTTTAAACGCATGTTTTATTTTCTTTACAAGTCATAAGTAAGTTTTAATCTTTTTTATAGTTAATCATGACTTAAATTACTTTAACACGTCATTGAGTCAGTTTACAGCGAAAAAAAGGCACTTGTCATACAAGAATAAATCTATAATATTTAAAAAAATAAATATTGTTCTATTAAAATATGTAAGGTATGTACTAGATATCAATTAATAAAGTAAAACCTTGTTAAGTATTAATTAATCGCCTCTGTGGTCTAGCGGTTTAGTTGTTGGACTTGACTGCATGAGGTCCCGGGTTCGAATCCCGGGTCGGGCAACAAAAAGAAAATTAGGTTTTTCCAATTTTCTAATAAAAAAATGGATAGGATAGGATAAGTGCCCGGTTGACGATAGGCTTGCCGCCTATCACATTGTGGGACTTAGTATCTTCGGCTAGTCGTGGGTGCCCTGGTTGTGCCTCTGCCTATCTCTTCAGGGATATGGGCGTGAAGATACTTTTAAGTAGTAATTATGTTTATACGATGAAATTTAGTATCAAGTAGTTTTACAATTAATCGATTCTGTGGTCTAGCGTTCCGGCGTCGGACTTGACTTCTTAAGATCGGTTCAATCCCTGGGTCGAGCTACAAAAAAAGAAGAAAATATGTAATTTCAATTTTCTTATAAAAATAGCGTTGCCCGGGATTATATATGTGCCCGCTTGGTGATAGGCTTGCCACCTATTACATCGTGGGACAAGTCGTGGGTGCCCTAGCTGTGCCTCTGCCTACTACTGCGGGTATTTGGGCGTGAAGATAATTTTACAATTAGGGAATGAGAGGATATAAGAAATTAACAAAAGTGATAAAAAACCACAAAAACTGGCAATATTTTTTGTCTAAAAATAGTATTTTTTTGTTGGTTTGGTCATGTGAAAAGAATGACGAAACAAGATCAGCCTAGTATGCGGACTAGAAAAGTTTTAAGATAAATAAGTGTCTGTTAAATAAAAAAAAATACGAATACACTTTAAACAGTAAAACAAAAAACTTGTAGAAAAAGTGTATTTTTAACAAAAAAGTATTAGTCAATAATATATTGAACAATATATGTAATATAATATAAATAATATTATATTTATATATGTACATAAAATATATAAAAACGGGAAGGGGTTTTTGGACTAGTAGGACTGCTCACTGCAGGCATCATGACACGTCTTTTTTATTTTTACTTAAGGTAATTCAATCAATCCTTAAAGTTTCAAATGTTCTAAGGACTAAGTGCTCCCGTGGTATATGCCTCATTCATTTCTCTTCTGTATTCTGTGAATTCAGATGAATATATTTCCTTTATGTTAGATATAAACATCACTAGCATCTCATCATTATACCTACCTTATTTTCTTGTTTATGACACACAATAAGAAGAATCAAGCAAGAAAGTAAGAAAATCACGTCATATTCTACTAGTATTTATTATAGATCCATAGGTTGTGAGTTACTATAGTACAAACATAGTACAAAATAAATCATTTATAACACCAAACCAAAGTTTTCGAAATAGTACCTACCCAAGCAAAAGATACGAAGCACAAGAGTGAACGAGTATGAGTGAAAACTCCCTCACTTCTACGCACATAATATATCCTCGCCGATACATAGAATTGAGTTCTAAGCGAAACGATATGCTACCTACAAATTCAGAAGAAAGTTTTGCTTGAACTTGTACTTGTGTTGTCAATATAAATAAGAATTATGAATTTCCATTGTGTACCAATACATAGACAAGAATTCCAAAAACTATACTGTCTACTTTAATTATGCTTATTTTAGCATTTTTATCTCATTTAGGTAACGATAATTTCATCGTCAAATATGTGCAATTACTTAATTACAAGTTGAAGATTCCACGAAAACGAGGAAAATGGTAATAAATACCTACTGCTTATTTAGTTTTGTCAGATAAGAATCTAACATAAGAAGAGTTTGACATGAACTAAGGAATTCGTAGACTACTTAGGTAGTAAAGAGTGTCGTCAAATTTAATTTTTTTTTGCTAGATTCGGTCGAGTTCACCAAAAACCACTAAAATTATCACATGTGGGAACATCTATTAACGAAAATTGTAACTTAATAAATGTTTCTAGTTTTGCGCCATCTAGAGTTTTGTATAATTACTACGTTAATATGCTTAATGCTAGGATACTTCGTAGTAGATGATAAAAAACATAGATGGCAGTTTACCATTTGTGTATAGCGCTGTCTGTTGTCAAATAGTACAAACTAAATTTTGTTAAACATTTAGACGACAATAAATTTTGTACTATAAATTATGAACTTTGAATACAATAACTTTTGTCTGCAGGATTTCTTAATGAATACTGTGGATATAGATATAGGTATTTCAGACATATTCTGCTAAAATGACTGTTGCAGATATTATTTTTCGTATTTCGTGGTATAAGTGCTTGGTGCTACTAAATTGAATATCACATTTTATTTTTTCACATTATATTTAGGTGTTACATCACATTGAACGAGCTCTTGCAAATACTGATTAGGATGTACTACCTATATTAAATTTGATTAATAAATAGAATTTGAATTTATGACTTATTAGTGACTGTAACTTTGGTAAACTAATGAAGTTGTGACAATGTAAGAAATGTACGAAATTGTGATAATAGTCAGAATCAGAATCTGCAAAACTTTATTCACTTTAACGATACAAATGGTAGGTAGGTACTTGAGCGTGTCGACAAACGCGTGGATTGAGTAACATTTCTTAGGAAAATACACTAAACATAAACAAGAGAAAATAGGTATTCAAATTTTAAGACAGTATTTATATTTTCAGTTTTGAGTTTTTGCTTACATGTCGCAGAATACGTTTTTCATTTTACTTGCACTCAGAAAAATGAGTCAATGATTGAGTAGCGAAGTAGCCTTTTTAAATGGAATAGTTTGGAGTTTGGAGTAAATCGAATGAGAAAATGTAGCATGATATTAGTTACATTTTTTTTTGTGAATGTCTTAATATTAATACTGTTAAAAAATTTAAAACACCTATTTTGGAAGAATCCTATATACCTACACTATGCTTATTGCTACAAAACCCGTTAGGGATGAGTCGGAATTAAACTTCTATACATAGTATAAAGCAAAGTTGCTTTCCGCGTCTGTCTGTATGTATGTATGCTTATATCTTTAAAACTACGCAACGGATTTTGATGCAGTTTTTTTCAATAGGTAGAGTGATTCAAGAGGAAGGTTTATATGTATAATAACATGCTTCATATATTAGAGAACTACTGATAATTTCAAGATTTCTAATGTGAAGTCGTAAATAAACATATTTTTTTGCGCTTGCATTGCAAACGCTGGCTGAACTCTACGAGATTCATGTTTACCCTAAAAAGGTCTACAAAAAAAGTTCGCGATGGTATATGTTTATCTCTTAGGGATAACTTAAAGTAACCAATTTTTATCCTTTACTTTTTACGAAAAATAATGGCTTATTTACAAAGCGATTTAAAGCAGTACAACATTAATCCTTATCTAATTAAGTATCTTAAATAAGTTTTACATTTAATATAGAACCTTAGAGCCCTTTACAGTATGTAAATTAATCGAATAGTTTCGGAGATATTACAGGTTTTAAATATAGGGACATCGCGGTTGATATTGATAATTATTATTATTTATTACAACTGAAGTACATACTACAAATTTTAAAGATCCTATTGTTATTTTTTTTGTGCATATACTACTTACGACGTATTACTATATATAAATACTACTACCGACAAAAATGCCAAATAAGTAGATACGAAAATCTCTTCGTTATCTTTTTTGTGTATTTTTATATAATTTACATTTATTGACTTTAAAATTTTAATCGCAAATCAAGGTTTTTACGGACATGCGTAGAATATAAATACTATCTTTGTTAAAGATGATAATGTTATAGCAAAGATTTAATAACTTAGCATTTATTAGAATAGTTAACCTTCGTTAGTTACTTGATTTGTTATTAGAGAAGACGTATTATATTGTTAAAGATTTTCTTGCTGACAAGCATTGATAAATAAAATATGGCCTTATATATTTTTTTAATAAATTTAAACCTAATTTAATTAATGAAATCATGGTTGCCGGGGAGTTTGTTTCGCCGTTTCTTCTCCCGACTGTCTAGGTTTGGAAACGGTGGTAGTGTGCGGTAGATAGGACTAAAAATTAATCTACCTTTAAATTAATTTATAGTAAATTATGAAACTTATGTTCGCAAATAAATAAAATGTTTATTAAAAATGTAAATAAGTGCTGCGATTTAAATGTACATTTTTATAGAAATATGTAACTTCTTAAGATTTAACTAAATATTTGCACACCACAGTGTGGTAGAATATGTTGTATTCTTAAATATCTTTATAACAACTTTTTAACACACACTCCGCAAATAAATAATTATAATTTTTAATTTTTTTTAATGAAGAATACACAAAAAAGGTTACTCACTAGCTACTTAATCTACATCCAACATCTTTCAAACTAAATTTTAAATTCCAAATAAAGTAAAAGTATAAAGTAAAGTAAGTTTTTACGCCCATATCCCGAAGAGGTGGGCAGAGGTACAACCAGGGCACACACGACTAGCCGAAGACACTAATTCCTAAAATGTAATAGCCTATCGCCTACAAGATACATATTAAATCCCGAGCAACTCTTTTTTTATTAGAAAATTGACAAAACCAAATTTTTTTTGCTGTCCGGCCCGGGAATCGAACTCGGGACCTCTTGCAGTCAAGTCAAACACTTGAACCGCTAGACCTCTTACCAACTGGTGACCGGTAAGCACGTCTGCCTTCCTACGAGTAAGAATAAGATTTTTTATAAAATCCTACTTTTTTATAAAAGTTGTCAAAGGAGACCTACCCTTTCTTTGGAACATTGACATAAAGTGTTTGTAAAATACAAAAATTGTGAGATATAAAATAAGTGTATTTAAGATTTTTATTTATCTCAATTTAAAATTCTCAAAAAAAAAAGAGGTAAAAGAGGTTAAATAACGTCTCGAAACATTTGACGCGAAAAGAATAAGAAGAAGAACTTTATAAATTGTTTGAATTAAGTACTTTATACCTGTGGCAGAGAATTATAGCTCTAGAGTACCGATTTTCAAAATCCATCATAGTAAGCTAGCCAAATAATTATTATGTTATATATCGTATCGTTAGTATTTGTTATTTCATGTTATTTAAATTGTGTTCTTAATTAACATACAGAACTTAAACAACATGGTCTATAAAATGAACGAAAGGGCTACATAATGTTTTGCATATAGAACTCATATTTCAAAAAACCTTATTCAATGTGGTGTTGTCCTGTAATTAGAAACGAAAAGAAATTTACACAAATACAAATCGAATGGATTTCAAAGTTTTACAAATATTGTTTTAAAATTGATTATTCTAATTACAAAGAATTTTTTTTATTTGATTGATAAGTTTTTGCGTAAAACTTTACATATTAGTATAAAATAAAATGCTTATTTCGCGTGATCATCGCATTCTGTGCCTGAACTGATTGACCAATTTTACTAATTACTTTTTGTTGCGTTGTTCATTGTCAGGAGAAGCTTCTTATGGAGAAAAAAATTAGGAAAATTTTAAGAAAAATGGGAAAATTATTCTGTAATTCTCGAAGCTACTAATGCCAAGCGATACAAAGTTCTCCGGGTCGACTAGTCTGTACTAGTAACAAAGAGGAAAGATTTGATTGCTTGCTTGTTTGTTTGTATTGAATAGGCTGCAAAACTGAATCGAAAAATTTGATTTTTTTTCACTATTGAAGCCCACATTATCCCTGATGAATATGGGCTACATTTGTGACTAGAATAAATTAGGGATCCCCACTAAAACTTCAATGATGTATCATGTAACCCATTATTTACTTTTTACTTTCTTCACACGAAATTTGATGCAAAAATGTGAAAGTAACAAAATGTTTCATACAAACTGCTAGCCCTTTTAAATTTTGTAAGATCCTTCTTTAGTGGATGCCCATGTTGTAGGAGCAATGCGTATGCGAAATTTGGAATTGCTATCTCTAGGGGTTTGGTCTGTGCGTTGATAAATCATTCATTCAGCTTTGTATTTATATATACAGATGTAAATAATAACTAACAAATATGTAAAACTAAAGCAATAAAAATCTACACAACATAATTGTAACTTTACAATGTCCATTTGCTACCAATATAAATACAACGTAACGTGTAACGCTCGCTGACCGCATTCGTAACAGTGAGATTCGAGAAAAGGTGGGACTGAAAAAAAATGTTGGTGTTAAAATGCGAAAGGTCATACTCCACTGGTCCGGTCATGTGGAAAGAATGACAGTTGAAAGATTGACAAAGCAGATATACAATGCGAATGTGGATGGATGTAGGTACCTGGAGAGATTAAGGCTGACATTCCACGATCAGATCAATCGGATATTATCCGAGGGTTGGTGTCAAGAGTCTCTGAAACCGAAGTACCGGTACTCGATAATCTCTGCCTGCCCCGTAAGGGACTTGGCGTGAAAATATGTAGGTATATATGTAAATACTAAATACCTAGGTCTCGTAATCGATGAACAACTCTCTGGTATTTACAACTTGACCAAATAATGAGCAGAATAAGAAAACTTATTTGGATCTTTAAATCATTCACGCCAAGTCCCTTACGGGTTAGGCATCTCTGTGGCAAACCTCACGATCCTTGCAGACCTGCCTGGCTTTCTCCACATTCAATACCCTTTTCATACAAACACGTTAATTTCGGAGACTCTTTACACCACCTCTGAATAATACCTGAGCTATTTGATCATTGAATGTCTCCCAGGTATCTACATCTATCCACATTCGCATTGTATATCTGCTTAATCAATCTTTTATCTGACGTTCTTTCTACATGTTCGAACCAGTCCTTTCTCATTTTAACACCAACTTTTTTTTCATTCCTATTCTTTCCCTGATCACACTATTACAAATGCGAGCGTTACACCACAGATTTTCCGTGATGCTCTCATTTCGACCGCATTTATCCTACTCTCATGTTTTTTTCTAAGATACCCAACTCTCGCTTCCATATAACAACGTTGGGATAAGCACAGAATTATGCAAAGCGAATGTAGCACTTTGACTCATTATACAAAATAAAATGATTAACAACAAGAATTTTTCTGGCTTCTAACAAAAATCTATGTTCACGCCTATATCCCCGTAGAGGATACGTTAGATCACAAAGGCGATCAATTATTTATATTTAGTTTTTTATATTCAACAATTTGTACTGTTTGAAAAATGTAATTTTAGAAGAGCGGAGTCTTTTAGCTCCGGCATGCCAAGTCTAAAACATGGCTCCCATCAATTATTGTATACTATATTATTCCCTGTTTTATATTACTCCCTGTTCTATATTACTCCCTGTTTTATGAAATCATATTATTAATACGTGAAGCAATAACTTTGGACCCCTTTTTACGAAAATTGCGCTGACGCAACAGCATAAAATTTGGCACACTTATAGTTTATGTGTAGGAGAAGTGCAGAACGCTAATATTTTTCAATAATAATGCTTATAAAGTACATTAAATCAAATAAATAAAACATTACCCACACAATGCATGGTGCATTTGACACACACAAACAAATATATTAACGATAAAAGATCATAGATGGCGCACTAACTATTCAGGAAACAAAGAAGTTGGTCTTGAGAAATGAAGATGGCGTTCTTATCAGCAAGATATTAAAATTTATTATGGTCGAATGTCGACCAACGGGCGACCATTAGTAACTTATAATTACATTCAATTCTATTATTTTTTGTACTTTTCGCTAAAAATCCTAGACGCAATTTAATAAAGTAGCACGGAAAATAAAACATGCACTGGATTCTTAGCTTTTGTAGTAAAAATGGGGACACATCGTCAGCCAAACTGTCATTTTAATGTATACATAAACATGAACTTTACAAAAAATCCTAATTAAAATGATAAACTTGAAAAGCAAATGTTTAATTAGGAAAACTTTAGTGGTTATTGTAGATTTACGTATAGTTATTTTAATTTATTACCTCTCTTTTCTAACTACGAGGAAATGATGTGAGCCCGTCTCGCAACAAGCGAGATGGTTATGAAAATTACTGGTATATTCTACTAATATTATAAATGCAACAGATTGTATATTTGTTTATTTTTTACTCAACACGCAAAAACTGCTAAACCGATTTTCATTAAATTTGGTAGACACACAGAGGGTATCTTGGATTACCACAACGGATAGTTTTTATCCTAAAAATTTTCCTGTGGAAATATTAAACTGTGGGAATATTATAAATCGCTAATCAAAATAACTTAAATATCTACATTTTACAAACTCGAACAAGAGATATGTCTGTCAATTCCAGAAAAAGAACTGGAACAGTTTACTAAAACATGACTAAATTCTAAATCCGCAGTATGTTTTTTTTTATAGTTTTCAAAATGATCGGACATATTTAAATCTGTTTTTGAATTATTATTTATTACTGGCCCAAAAATTCAAATCAATGTTTGTTTGCAAAAAAACTGTATGGGTAGTCACGCACGCGAAGCCGTTGGCAAGATCTAGCGTAAAATTTCATATATATAAAGGTAGATTTAGTTAAAAAATGTTAACACAATTTCAAGTCTCTGCTGTGAAACTTTGTGGGGTTAGATAATGGAGTTCATCCCAAACAGCCCTATTTTGAATTTTAATCCAGACACATTACAATATCTGAGAAACCAGTACGGCTTTGACACAATCAAACGACTTAACGATGCCATAGACATTTTAGAGGCGTGGGCAGAGAAACAAGAACACTTCGAAAAGAAAAGTTTCGGTTGGTTTACCTTTTTTTATAGTTTAGCTTTATTTTAATACTATTTTTTTGTTATGGGAAATGCCAAAATGTGTTTTTTGAAGTGAAAACTTCTTTAGCGAGGTTTTGCACTTTTTTGGAATGAGTAAAAACTTCTAAACTCGCGTCAGGACAGGTGACCTGATTGAACATTCGTAAGACGGCGCAGGGCGCTTGCGCGAATGTTTGTGTTGTCATGTTTGTGTACGATAGCGCATTAAATCAATATTGTACTCTACCACATAAATGAATGATAACACTCTCATACTAATAATTAAAGCAATTCGTGCAAAATTATTCCCTAATCATTCCAAAACATCAAAAATGCACAACGTTAATATTCAAGTTTTCACTTCTGCCTACTCTCCCGGAGTGCAACCCGTCGCTTTCTTTATAATATCGGAAGTCAAACAAGCAGACGGATTTTCTGATGGTTAGAAATTCAAGCCGCCTAGAGACACCAGAGGTGGTGTGGTAATGGTGCATTACCAACCTTAGGCCGGAATGTTAGGCCTTGAGCGAAAGTAAGTTTACCGGCTACCTTACCCTCCGAACCGGAACACGTAAACGGCAAGTGCTGACGTTATGGCGGCAGGAATAGGCAAGGCGGTGGTACCAATCCGTGTGAGTGGTTGCGAAACTCTGCCATCTAGTCAGATGTCACGGTGTTTGTGACGGGAAATCTGTGCTCGCCTTTAACGAGCTGCCTGGCAGGAAGACAGATGGTCTATTCTATAAAGGAGCCCGGGCCATCATGAGGATTATTTATATAGTATTAAATTAAATATATTCCTATACCTAATTAAATATTTCTATGTATTAGCATCGACCACCTTTGTGGTTAAGTGGTCCAGCGTCGGATAACTTCTTGAGGTCCGGGGTTCGATCCTTGGGGCGGGCAACAAAAAAATTGAAAATGCGTATTTCAATTTTCTAATAAACAAACATTTAACAAGTGCCCGGTTTGCCACCTATACTATAAGGGCCTATAGCACAGTCTTGTAGATAGAATTCTTAATACTGTGCCTATAGTAAGCCTATGCTACACTGCAGTGCCCACGGACTGTCAAGTGGTTAAAGATTATTTTTTTTGCAATTTTGAAATGACCAACATTTTCTTTCTTCACAATAAACATTTCTATAAGACTTTTAAGTTAAAAAAGTGATAAAAAAATTATGCATAGTTTGAAATTAGGGTAAAGGCACCGTAATCTGATGAATTCTAAATATTATTGAAACATAATTTTAAAGAAAGAAACACTTGTACTGTTTTACTTATCACTTATGATTTATTACTTTGTAATTAATAGCCTACCGGTTTCGCTTATACAGCATCATCAGGGCTAAAACTTAAACTACTAAACAATGTTTTTGATGTGTAAATATAAATTCATTTATAAAGGGTAGATACAAAGAACTCTAAAACGTTATACAACCGAGTTGCCAGCTATAGATTATTTCACCGCTAAATGGTGAAAAAAGTACCATTTTTAAAAAAAATTAAAAATATGAATATTTGGAAGTTTTACCAAGTGCTGACGATGGAAAGTATCAAATATTATTAAGACACTTTGACAGTTTTATTTGCAAAAAGGTTGATCCCAACCAACATTTACTAACATAAACCAAATTATTTCTGACCTACCTGTAGTACAAGAAAAAGCTATTGAAGTCACCTGATTCTGGCTTGCAGTGTAAGTAATCAACTGGCTTAGCTATGGTAATCAAACAGAAGCAGGAGGTAACAGAGAGTGAGACATGGCGACCACTTAGGGAGGCCTATGTCTGGAAGTAGACAGTATAATATAATACATTATGTGATTGACACACAAATAAGCAGACAGATTGATTATCTGATAAGCAGACGGATTTCCTGATGGTAAGAAATTCCCGCCGCCTAGAGACACCAAAGGTGGTAATGGTGCGTTGCCAACCAGAGGCCGGGATGTTAGGCCTCGAGCAAAAGTAAGTTTACCGGCTACTTTACCCTCCGAACCGGAACACGTCATGACGTTATGGCGGCAGGAATAGGTAGGGGAAGGTGGGGTAAGACGGGGACCTTAAGGAAATATGTGGAATAAAAGCTGTCGTTTTGATTTAAAAAAATAGAAACTTTAACAACAATATAATCAGTCTTTTTCTTTTAAGTCATAATCAAACAAAACAAAAATTAATTATTCTTCTTGTAGAAATAACAAAAACAAGAAAAAAGAACCTAATCCCCATCATACCCCACCCATAGGGAAAGATGGGGTACCCCCCTGGGAAAGATGGGGTATAGGTAGTTAGTCATCATCACTTTCACAAACTGGGCAGATATGGGCACCTAGTTCATCGTTATTTGCAACTTATCCATCCTTCACGTGATCCCGTATATAAACCCTGACAATACAAACACTCCGTGTCTTCGGTATCGCTATCTGAATCTTCGATTTTCTTTTTAGTCCTTTTCTCAGTGTTTTTGGTTATTACCTTTTTTGATTTATCCTGAGTTGTTTTCTTTTTCTTATCTTGTATATTTTGCTCATCTGTCTTTCTTCTAACTCTAATTTATATGGAGACGCGGTAATTAGGGCTGTCTTTCCGAAATTTACGAAAATTTCAGCTGTTATCCACCCCGAATCTGATCATTCTGCCCAAGAACCTGGTAGAGCTCCATTCATCAGTTCACACTTCATACAATGATGAAAATTTCAATAGTTATTTATAGTCGTCCGTCTCTCAGCGAATGTTAAGGCCTCTGTTGTTTTTTCCAGTCGCAGCAACCACCTTGGATCGTATTTTGGAAACTTTGTTAAGTACTTATAAACTTATTGTTGTATATCCTGTCTGGGGTGAAGAGATGCTCATCTAACGATTTTCCTAGCAGTTCATAAAACTTACTCTCTGCAACTTTATTAAAATCCACACAGCCAATCCTTTCTAGCTTGCCTCTGCTCTGTATTATTATTTGGAACTGATATTTCGTATACCAATTTTCGAAGTTCAGTAGTTGTTAATCCAAACAAACGCCCTTCCATTTCCTTTAACTAAATTACAAGTTCCTGTTCCTCATCTTTAGTAGAAACAGTTTCAATCAGGCCCAAACATACCTTGAGATCCTTTACACAATTGTCGTGTTTTCTGGCTTTATTAACTTTTCGTTCAAGAGTAGTTTGATTGACACCGTCAGTTTTACTGGCTAATTTATAACCTTTTTTCCCATTTAACACATCTCTGATTGCCTGTCTCATAATTTCTTCCGCCCCAAAATCCTCTCTTTGTCTTTCTTTTATAGTCACTATCCATGATCTTTAACAACATTATCAATAAAAAACTGAACAATGTAAAATATAACTAGCGGGCAAGATGGGGTACTGCATCGTGCCTCATACCCTATCATGCCCCAAAGGGACTATTTTAAAAATAATAAAAATTTTAGGTTATAAAACGTGCTCAAAGAAACTAAATTGGAGTGTATTTAATACTATAATAGACATGTATTAAGAAAAAAAATACGTGTATGACCTACATGTAGCACGTTCTGAATAGTCAGGGCTGTTGTGTGCCTCAAATATTAGATACAACAAGTAAAAAAGTAAATAATTACTCACAAAAATATAAAACGTCCTCTAAACGCTATAAATCTTTTGGGACTAAAAAGATACCCAACTAATATACTAGATGGTACTAGTAGCCACACAGTAGCAAGTTTGAATCTTTGAAATCCATTGGGTCCCCGTCTTGCCTCACTACCCCGTTTTACCCCACCTTCCAAGGCGGTGGTACCAATCCGGGTGAGTCGCTGCGAAACTCTACCACCTAGTAAAATTACTAATACAAGAGTAGCGACAACTATAATAGTGGTGCGAATATGAGATTGAGTTAGACCCTTTGTATTAGGGTACCGGCTATCTTGCAAAACGAAAAGCGATAGTTATTAGTGCCATTACAATGGTAGAAAAAGTAAGAGTAGCACCATACAGGGCGAAGAAGGTAGAAAGCAAGTGAGTGCAACAACTGCACTAAGAAACCACCTCTTTGTGAAGTCGGAAGAAAGGGCATTTAACAACAATTTTGAACCTATTAGCATATTACATAAATATGTACAATGCATAAATTGAAAAATTTATTATTAATTTATTTTTTTGCATAATGCACATTATTTGGGAAAATTAAATGAGTTACGTTCAATTATAAAGTATACTTAACCGTTTGTTTAAATTCTAATTAAATTAAAACTAAATGTTCACCCACGACTTCGTCAGTGCGGTTTTGATTTTCAACCGACGAAAAAAGGAATAGGTTCTCAATTCGCCTGTACGTTGTTTTTTTTTCTACACGTGTTTCGCGATTATTCCGGTGTTTGTGGACGGATTTTCAAAATTATTTTTTTTTTAATTGAAAATCTATACTTGACTTTGGTAGTAAATATTCCGAACTAAAAATACTTTAGTTAGTTAACAAATTACTTAATTTTTTTTAATAAAAAGATTTGTCTGTCTTAAATTTTTTGTTTACCTATTTCTCATCACGGCTAACTGGGGAATTCATAATAATGGGGGATAAAACCTACATGGGAAATCATAAGCATGATTACACATACATACATACATACATATCTTCACGCCAAGTCCCTTACGGGGTAGGCAGAGAGTATCGAGTGCCAGACCTCACGATCCTGACAAACCTGTCTTGCTTC
>NJDD01001633.1:84225-103812 GCA_002245505.1 Calephelis nemesis
TCGCCAGTGCCTCCACTTCTTAAACAGACCCCTAAACCGGCTAATAACCAAGTAGTGATCCGTATTAAGAGTTGGGCCTCTGAAGACTCTCGTGTCCATTAAACACTTTCGGAGGCGACTATCAACCAAAATCAAATCTATCACACTCATTTGATCATTCCTTCTCCATGTATACGTTTGTATGTCCTTATGCTGAAACACTGTGTTAGACACAAGAAGATTTCTTTCCACACATAAATCTACAATATGCTTACCAGCATCATTCACTCTCTTATCACCATAGGGTCCAAGAACGGCCTCGTAACCGTCCCGTCGTGTCCCCACCCAACCATTCATGTCACCACACTTAATCACTTTTTCATTTCCTTCAACCATATCCAGAACATCCCTAACAGAATCCCAAAACTTTTCCAGGTCATGAGTCGACGACGAGTTGACCGGAGCATAGGTTGCTACCACAAAAACTCGCGTGACTCCTAGCTTAATACGGACCCAGAGCAGTCTCGGACCAACCAAACCACTCTCTTTCAGGCCTGAGGCTAAGCGAGACGATAAAATGATACCTACTCCAGCGCTGGCGTGATCGCTCTGTGATACACCAGACCAGAGAGCAAATCTGCCACCGGGGAGATCAAAAGTATCACTACCCTTTCGCTTAGTCTCCGTTACACACAGTAAATCCAGGCATCTCTCATCCATTACATCAATCAACTCATTCATCTTCGCTTCCATTCCCCCTCTCACATTCCACGTGCCTATTTGGCACTCTCCACTCCTCGATTCGCCTGCACGGGCCTGGCGTGATGGGTGGCGGCCCCCATCGCCGCATCTGCCTCTTTTCGTACCGACGAGGGCGGATCGGTACGCGTCGCCTCCAGGGAACGCCCTAACCCGCTCTGCGGTACTTTTTCGGGCCAGAATTGCAGTCCAATGGACTGGCAGGGATCGCGACGTGCACGCTTCTGGCCAATGATTAAAATTATAAATTTGTCATATTATTAAATTACTACAATATTGGTGTTAAAATGCGAAAAGGCATGCTCCGCTGGTTCGGTCATATGGAAAGAATGACAAAGTACATATACAATCCGAATGTGGATGGATGTAGGTACCCGGGAGACAAAGGTTGACATTCCACGATCAGATCACTCGGATATTATCCGAGGGTGGTGTCAAGAGTCTCCGAAACCGGCGTGTTTGTATGGAAAGGGTAATGAATGTGAAGGAAGCCAGACAGGTTTGTCAGGATCGTGAGGCCTGGCACTCGATACTCTCTGCCTACCCTGTAAGTAACTGGCGTGAAAATATGTATGTATGTACAATATAAGTTAAGCAGTCATCCGTTTAGTAGGAGACCTGAACGAACATCGACTAAATGGAGCTGATAATAAAATGAAACAAATTTCATAATTAATGTAAGAGAAATCAGATTAAAAATGGATTGCCTAAAATACTAAAATCAAGAACAGAACATTTTCAATTGCTTTGTTAAAAAAGTTTTTTTATTAATGCGAAGATTTTAAAGGCAACCCTACATCAATGTGTTTCCTATAACACTGCGCATATGTTGATGTATTTTTTCCTATTATCTAATCCTGTGCAATCAACTGGCGTCGAAATATTTGTTTTCATGTAACCTAACTTCTACACATTTATGTCTTATGTAATGTTGGGAAAAAAATCTTATGACCTTAATAATTACACCATAAAATGAAAAAACATTAAAAAATGAATCAATAGCATATTCAGAATGTCCAGGATTTTTAGGCAACCAATTTTTAATCTGCTTACAGATTAGTATATCATAAAGTATATTCACGTTTATATCCCCAAAGAGGTAGGCAGAGGCACAACCAGGGCACCCACGACTAGCCGAAGACACTAAGTCCCACAATGTGATAGGTGGCAAGCCTATCGCCAACCGGGCGCATTTCCAATCTCGATCAACATTTTTTTTTATTAGAAAATTGCAAACAACCCAATTTTCTTTTTTGTTGCCCGACCCGGGATTCGTACCCGGGACCTCATGCAGTCAAGTTCAACAACTGAACCGCTAGACCACAGAGGCGATGTATTATAGTATTAATATAAAATAGGTTTCATTCTATTATCAGCTTGATGTCGGTCGACCTAGGTTCTGACCTTAGAACAGTTGTCATGCAAACCAAGCGAGTACTCGTATAAGACTGTGCGTAGTTAATAAAATAAAATCTTCTTCTAGATCGTGGCTTTTTGGAAAGACTACTCATCTTCAACAAAGGGTCGGTAGAAAAATGTAAAAAGAAAATGGACAAACTATGTACTCAAAGAACGCTTTTACCAGAGTTTTT
Organism: Calephelis nemesis; assembly: GCA_002245505.1. NCBI lineage: Eukaryota > Metazoa > Arthropoda > Insecta > Lepidoptera > Riodinidae > Calephelis > Calephelis nemesis. Next base: position 86,556 of record NJDD01001633.1, read on the forward strand.
TAAAATTGATAAAATCGATATGAAATTATTTTCTGGAGTATTGTAAGTGTAAAAGAACAATATTATTCCTAATCTAGAAATTCAAAACTTTATACATTCCATTTATATTTTCCCCCGTGTTGGTCCGAGGTTCTTTGTATAATAGACTTTCAGCTTTCCTACCAGGCAGCTCGTAAAAGGTGAACATTTGCTTACTGTCACTAACACCATTACATCCTACTAGGTGGTAGAGTATTTCAGGCGCAGCGACTTGCCTGGATTGGTACAACCGCCATAACGTCAATGCTTGCCTTTGAGGTATTTCGGTACGGAGGGTAACGTAGCCGGAAAACTTGCTTTTGCTCGAGGCCTAACATCTCGGCCTCAAGTTGACAGTACATCATTATCACCAAATTTGCTTAAAGAATTCTTTGAATTGTATGTAAAATGTAATGTAATGTAAATTTGTTATGTAGTAACGTATGAAAAAAATATTGTTAGTTGTCCGTCCTCAAAGGTCTAGTTTTACATATTCGTGAGGACGATTCGATATTTGTTACGTATACCGCCTCAAATACAGAGTAAATAGGCATATTCTAGCTTTGTATGCCTACTAACAACTTCAATACCTTCTTCGATTTCCACTAGTTGAGTTGAAGTTCATTAAGCGTACCCATGGTAAAAAGAAACACTTATCTTTATTTATCAGTTCAGCGACAACTTGTACATGCCTTCAGCATTTTTTGATACAACAATGGTTCCATGCTTTTTGTTCTTGTTTTCCTCTAAAACAAACATTAATCGAATTACTTTTTGAAGTGAAACTTCTTTATCGGGGTTGGAAAAAAAATTAGTGTAACATTTTTTCGATACGCGTCACATTTTTCCGTTACGCGCCATCTTTGTTCTTATCCCTACCACGCGTGATTCGAAGTATACTTCCTCCAGCAGAGTAGGGATTGGCAAACAACTTTATTTAACCAATTTCTGTAAAGTTGCATTTAGTAAATTATTTTTTGAAAAATAACTTCATAAAGAAGTTTCACTTCTTCACTTCTGACGAGTGTACGTTAGTACACGCACACATTTTTTTTCAGCACTGCTGCCTTTTTAAGGGAATTAACCCCTGATCATGGCAGAGTATACTTGATGAGATTCCGAGGCGACGAAAGAGAAGATTATGACATGACCGCCTATTTTAAATACTTTGTTTTAGTAAGTACATTCGGTTGGCTATAGGCTTGCCACCTATCACTTTGTGGGACTTAGTGTCTTCGGCTAGTCGTGGGTGCCCTGGTTGTGCCTCTGCCCACCTCTTCGGGGACATGAGCGTGAAGATACTTAAGTACATTGTAATGGTACAGTCAAATGGCGCGGATTAACACCAGATCACGCCAGTTATGCCAGGCTTATATGATCAGTAGGGTTACTTTTGAAACTCGATTCATAGAATATTAGAAATTGGAATCGAGTATGTCATTTTAGGTACTCTTGAACGCAATTTGGCGAATTAATAACATTTACTTAGTTAATAACAAACAATAAATTATTTTATCGGATTAGTTGAATTTATTTGTAACCAAATGTTACTAATCCGCTAGCACTGTTTTCAAACGTTCTACCTAAAAAAACGTGATTCCAATTTTCAGTTCATAGATTCAAGATTCAATTCACCTTACTTGTCACGTGTCCTGGCGTGAGCTTATCATTTTTCATCTATCACAAAAAATGTGCAACACCGCTGAAAGTTTTCACAGTAAACTGTTTTCAGATTTTTCAGTTGAGGACCGCAATTTTTTTTGATATTGGAAGGCAAACAAGCAGACGGATTTCCTAATGGTAAGGAATTAACGCTACTAACCTTAAGCCGGGACGTAAGGCCTTGAATGAAAGTAAGTTTACCGGCTACCTTATCCTGTTGCAGTTGAAGTGTTCCAAACCAGAACACTGACATTATGACCGCAGGAATAGGTAAGGTGGGGGTACCAATCCCGGCGAGCCACTGCAAGACTACCACCTAACCAGATGTCAAGTTGTTACTGACGGTAAGCCTATGCTCATCTTTTACGAACTACCTGGCACAGGATGGCAGATGATCCATTCTGCAAAGGAGCCCGGACCAACACGGGGAAAATTCGTAATAATCGCCAATGAATTTCAGGAAATCTGTTCAGTATTTTTTTATATGTTGTTCAAAGCCAAGTCAATAAATATTCAATTCAGTTCAATTCATTTATTTATTTGTAGAAGTAGGTAGTCATAGGTCTTAACTACCTGAAATATTTATTTATCGCGTTTCAGCTATGCTATGCAGTTTATACCTATCCTGCAAGGGACTATGAGTGAGAATGTGTATGTAAATGTTTAATTATTTTCAGGCATTCCAATACGTGCAAATGAAAGATTATTGTAACCACGTGAGTGTAGTGGTAGATTGGCAAACCGGATCAGTGTTGGATGTGATTTCAAAACTCGACTTATTGGAGTACAGGAAAACCTTAGAAATCACCTTCGTAAGTGTTTTTACAATTTGAACAGATTAGCAATATCTTGGGGGTACTTACTGTAAATGTTATAGCAATAGTCTAGTCAAAATAAATTAATTTGTATGGAGTAGATTGCATTAATTGCACTTTGGGTGAAAACTTGCCATATGGTAGATATATCATTAGAGAACTTAAAAATAAAAAGTCACCAATTTTGAACTAGCACTCTTGTTGTGTTTTAGAAAAATATAAAAAAATGATAACTCTTAAACAATAATTATTATTTTGGTGATTTTAGAAACAATGGTGTATTTTAGATTTATTTACCCACATTGATAATAATATCCTGTAAAAAGTTGTAATTTGAGTGGATTATCTTTATCTCGGAGCGCAAACCCGTTATAGCATGGAATTTACCTTGAATGTATTAGAATACATCCATACTATTTTTTAAAAGATAAATTCACAAAGTGTCGTTAATGCAACTTCATATCTTGAATTGACTAGACTACAATAGACAGAGAGCTACTGGAAGATTTGACTAGTCCGTTTTGTACAGAGGTAGTTTTTACATATTGATTTACGCCCAATCACGAAAATGCCATTCTGGCAGAGATCTAGCTGCTAAATTTTCGTTTAAAATTTTAAACCAGGCAAAATATTTCATTGCTTTACTTGCACAACACTACATTTTTAATATATTGTAATTTACATATTTAAGTAAGTATAAAAACTTGCTAACCTATTTCGATGGTTACAAACAGATAATTTATTGAATCAAGCGTTACTTTGCGGAAATCCATTAAAGCAGATGTAGAATAAGCCTTTATTTTGCTAATTCCGCGAAAATAGTCCTCCAAATGACACAGAATGTGACAAGCCTAACTAAAGTTCCCAACTCCCACCTCCGTGACCAAATCACAAATGGAGTCTGAACTCGGGAAACAAAACCATTTGTCACGTCCTTCGCCAACTTTGTCGAAGAACTCACCACAGAGAACACCAAATCGCACTCGTCGTACGTTTTGTCTCGACACCGAGGCATCCTCAGAAAATCGAGCGTACCGTACAAACGACGACACCCGACGCAAACTCGACTAGACGCGTCACATTCTGTGTCATTCGGAGGATCATTTGCCACACAGTTACACTGCTTACGCGGAATGAGCAAATATCCAGTCATTTTAGCACTTGACCTTGGAATGAGAGGTAATAAGCTAAATATTTGTATATACCTTTATTTTTACGTTCTAAAAACTGTGTCAAAAGTCTCATATAATCTCGTGTCTGGAACGGAAGTTACACGAGGTCAAAGGTAAAAAAAACAGGTTTTCGCGATTATCTCCGTTTCTGTTGCTCCAATGATCTTAACGTCTATGAACAAAATTGTAGAGCATAAAATTTGGATTAACTTTTAGTCAAAACTTTTTTTCATGCGCTCAATCGTTTTTGAGATAGAGGGCGGCGAACTAAAAATAAAGAATCATTTTGCATCTGTTACAAAAAGTATGTGCCAGAATATAGCAAAGTTGGCGTCGGGTTGATAATTTAAAACCCGTTCTAGCAACTTTAACATTTTGAGGGTACCGTCGTTTAATGATTTGAAAAGTAAATATGAACTACCAGCCTATTCTGACGGTTATAAGTGTCAATAAGAAGAAAGCACCACACAACTAAAAGATGCTGAAACATCTGAATACTTCCCGCAAAGATGGGTTTTCTTTATATTAATATTAGTCATCATTATCATCATCATCATCATCAGCCGGAAGACGTACACTGCTGGACATAGGCCTCCCCCAAAGAGCGCCACAAGCCACGATCACCAGCCGCTTGTAACCAGCGACTCCCCGCGAATTTGACCAGATCATCAGTCCACATCATATTAGTCAATCATAAAATATTAGTACTGGCTGGCCTCCTCTATTTACACCGACATCATTTAGAAGTATGTAGTCATAAAAAAACTAACAAAATTCTTAATACTACTTTTACCGTCAGGAAATACACTTTGCATAAGTTTTTGTTCACAAAACGTGGTGGTGATGCCAAGCAGGCATAAGAATAGAATTAAATCTCTTGCATAACATAACATTAAACAGATCAACTCTTGTTTAAAAACGAAACAGCGAACACTGGCATAGTAGAGGCAGAAATAATAACAGATAACACAAACGGGCGAACACAATAAATAAATATCTGGACAAGTAACATGAGTTGAATATAACCACAAAGTAAACAAATTATATACTTGTGTTATGGATGTTAGTCAACGATGCTAATGTACATAGACATACTTAAATAGATACCAGAATAAATTGAATAAACACCAGACCTGATAATGCAGACATCTAAATGTTCTTCACTGAAATGCCTGCCCCCGTCGGAAATCGAACCCGAGCCTTGCAGTTGGTCGGTGTAGTTAGGCGTGTACGCTAGCCACTCGACCAATGAGGCGAATTGTCGCAAAACTTATACCAGTATTTTATATAGTATTAGCTGATTACCAGAAAATGCGTGCGTGGAATAGCTGCTTCTCACAAAGTAAATTTAGTTTACTGCAACATTATTTAAAATACAAATTGTGATCACCATTACAATCCTTTGGGAGTCCATTTTAAAAAAGCAGCCTTTGTTTGATCTCGGTTTCTTGAACTATATGAAAACTAAATTTGGTTATAATCAACCAAGTGGCTTAGTCATGGAGGGTAACAATCAGACAATTTGTGATATTTAAAAAAATTGTATGAATTTTTGTTCACAGCAAGGATACAGCATGAGATTGAAGTCAATACATTTGGTAAATACCACAAAAGCCATAGAAGCTATGGCAAGTATTATTAAAACAATTTTGGGACCAAAACTTGGTAATAGGGTACTGGTGCACAAAACAATTGATGCTGTGTATGAGCACATACCTATAGAAATATTTCCACAAGAATATGGAGGGAAAGACAAATCGATATCTTTTATAAGCGGTAAGTTAGGAAGATTAAACATATTTTTATCAAACAAAGTGAAATAATTTATTTTTTATCATTAAAAAATATATGGCTATGATGGTGGTTCTTCTTTCTTTAGGTTTTGGCCTTCACGTTAGTATTTTGCCATTCGTCAAGTAGAAATTTGCATCAAATTTTATATCAATTATAATAAGTCATCAGTCATAAGTTGTCAGTAAGTCATGTCAGGCACTTGGGTAAAGCGGCGGCCTCATTACACAAGCTCATTTAAGGAGATTTGGCGGCAACGAGGAATACGTGATACGCTAATTTCTTAATGATTACTTCATTTGTGCACTTCCATTGAACAAAATTGTACAAAATGCCACCAAAATTGACTAATTTCACTCAATATCAACACGAAATTCAATAATTATGAAAAAACTTCGACCATCTTTTCGCTCGATGTCGCCAAAACTCATGATGGTGGTTAAAGATAACTATCGTCTAAACACCATAGATGTGAATGTAATGTTATTTACATTTACATTTTGGCCACGTGTCGCATACCATGCTGCACTAACTAGCGAGTAGCGAGTACTACCTATTAAGGCACGAATAAGTATGGAGGTGTTACCAATCCAGCGATTTGTAACATAGTATTCCAGTTATCCACAGTCCACATTATAAATCACGAGTCTTTGTCTACAAGCAGAAGTGTAGTTTCTGATTTGAAGCAAAGCGTCTTTTTGGACAAGAAATTATAAAAAAAATCATGTATGCCTGTCATCTTTAATTTTTAGTGAAACTCTTGCCAGTCATAATTATTTTGAAGAAGCTATTAATGAATTCCATTATATTTTAATGTTATTTTATGAGTTGTGTTTTTTAAAAATTCAAATTAAATTTCAACTAAGCCGTTAAAAAGGATTTTCAAAAGGTATTTTAAAGTGTTTCATTGTAAGACGACTGATATATTTAAATTATCAATATTCTCCGACTAGCAGAAGAGTAATGAAATTAATTATATGCGTAATAAAGACACCATAACATACATCGCAAGATTTAATTTTGAGTTCTTATTAAAATAATATGCTCAAAGTATTAATTTAAAAAAAATGATTTAGTCTCAAGCTTCTTTTTATTTATTTTTATAAGTTCTATATAAACCAGACCAAATCTTGTAATAAAAACTAGACTTGCTCTACAGGTAACAAAAAACACAATTTTGTAATTTGTTCAATTTATAATAAAAGCATATTTTTGACAACAGTAGATGAATTATGAAGGTAAATAGTTAAAAAAACACAAGAGCTACTGGTTTTAATAATTCTAGCATAACAATATTAAAAAGATTGCGATATCAAAACCTCTGTCATAAAAATAATTTATCAGTTTTGGAAAGAAAATATCCTGAGCGTTTAAAGCATTTCATAGTCAAGTTTTTAAAAATGTGGTACATGTGATATACACAATTATAGAATGAATTACAGTCGTTCCTAAGATTTTTGAAAAAGTAAAAAACTATTTAACTGTTTGTTAAAAAGTAAAATAATCAAGTAGGGATTTATCCAAAGGCAGGTCTACAATACTTACGTGTATGTTTTAACTTAGTAAAAAATTAAATGCACCTCTAAATAGTCAAAAGTATCTTTAGATGTGATAAAGCGTTTGATTTTGTATCCAGTTAAATTTTTGTTAACAGAATTTGAGAGATATGACATTAGAGGTAAATAATTATATTCCTTTAAAAGCTATTAAGAAAAGCATTGTTTCGAGATAACAAAAATAAGTGAAAACCGTAAAAAAACATGTTAAATTACCTTTTTCATGATACGGTGTACCACAAGGTAGCGTTTCAGGGCCATTACTTTTTAAACTTACATAAATGTTCTGCCATTTTTTATGATATTGGAAGGCAAACAAGCAGACTGATTTCCTGATTTCTACCACCTAGTCAGATGTCACGGTGCTAGTGACGATAAATCTAAGCTCACTTTTTACTACCTTTTTGGTAGGAAGGGTGATAGTCTTTTCTGCAAAGGCGCCTAGACCAACGCGCGAAACCTGATGCTATCATTCATGAGTCCATCTTATTTGCCGATGATACAACCCTTCTCATCAAATGCTAAAACAAAAATTATCTATTTGCAAAAACAGCTAAAATTTGAATATAGTGGCAGAATGGTTAAAATGAAAATAATCTTAAAATAAATCCAAAAAAATAACTTAAACTTCAAATAAATTACGCATAGATTATAATTATAGATGTTTTTTCAATTACATCAAAAAGTTAACGTAGATTTTAGTAACTTCCTAGGAATAATAATCGATAAATTTTGCAATTGGAAATTACATATACATTGTCACTGTAATGAAATTGATATGTTTGTATATGTATTAATTAAGAAGAATGAGAGAAGTGGCAGGCTGGAAAACATCTCTCTTTCTTCTGTTTTACAATATCGGATTCCCATTTTGGAAAATTCTGTGGAGTTGTCAAAATGTATATGGGCGATATATGATGTGGATCAGTTACATTCATGCAAACCATTTTTTACCTTGCATGGTTTTAGCTGTACCTGCTGTATTTGTAAAAAAACATCATCATTTGTTTCAAACAATCGCTGAAGTATTAGGAATTATATACTTCAGAAATAGTGAGAAAATGCAAGTGCCTAATCAAAAACTAAATATTTATTAAAGTAACCTACATGATATTGCATGTCCTTCATCTAAACAACCAAAATCCCAAATAATAATAAAAAAAAACACTTCCAATAGAAAGGTTTCGAAAGAAGATACTTGATTTACTGTAAGGAAAAACATATTATAATATAAAAGATTTTATTGCAGAAAAGCATTTTAAAAAAATTAAATAAAACGTTTTTAATAATTGCAAACTTAATTTATTTCAAGGAATCATAGTTAGACAAGGAGTTAGTTTCGCCATTTCTTATCCTGGGTTTGGAAACGATTATAGTAAAGTCATATACGTAAAAAAGACCTGGTTGCCAAGGAGTTTGTTTTGCCATTTCTTCTCCTGATTGGCTAGGGTTGGAAACTATGGTAGTGAACGGTAGATAGGATAAAAATCTAAATTATTTTTAATAAACTATGAAGCTTGTTAAAAATATAAGAAAGATATATTTTATTGTAAGGGTTAATAAATTGTGTAATTTAAATATTAAAATATATAATGAGTATTTATTAATGTCTATAAATTTAAATAAATGTTTGCACACCATAATGTGGTGAAATATGTTGGTATGCTTAAATATCTTTGTAATAACTTTTCAATACACATTATAAATAAATCTAATATCATTTCATTGATTTTCATTTTCGTCTTCGTTACTTTTCTTTTTATTATCTCTAATTGATAGAATCACAAAGACTTTATCCATATGGACCATACAAGTGGTTCTTGTGCGCGTCAACTCTTATATAAACTATCACCAAATCGGAATCGCGTTCAAACACTAAGAAGGTTCAGCGATAGAAACTTTGCGGACTTATCTTTTTTCAATACTAATAGTATAACATTGTGAGTTCGACAGCACAATTTCCTTTACATACACATAAATCTTCAATTTAATTTATTTTCCAGACGAACAGTATATATATAGGGATAATTAGTATCCTAATTTTAGCTCCTTCAATTGGTTTTATTTTCCAGATGAAATGTACAATGAGTTATATTCTCCGGAATTCACTGAATATAGGAAAGAAATGAATAAAGCCCGCACCAACGAAGCACTCAGACAAAGAGATAAGTTCAATGAAGAATACCTGGGCATGTCGGGGACATTCAGAACACTGAGCGTCGACTAAATTATAAAATTTAAAATTCAATATAATTTACATTATTTTGTTTAGATAATTTGTTTTCAGTTATTTAATAAATAATGTTTAATAACAAACTTTTTTGTGTTATTTGTTTTTATTGTTTATTAAAACGCAAAGTTATTTGATTACATATTGTTAAATAATTTATATGTCAACAAAGTATGCAGCTTCAAATAAGTATGCAAATGATTGAAAATTAAAATCAATATGTAATAAAATGATTAAACATGTAAAATAAAATAAAGTAACATTCAATGGATTTGTTAAAAATTAAAAACAACATTCGAATATTGGATAGGCAAACAAAATTAATTTAAAAGATATTACAAGATAAAACATGAACTTATATATTCAGTCACAGTGAGTACAATCGATAAGACTAAATTATTAAAGGTAAAATTTAAACACATAATAGAGAATTAAAAAAACTACCTTCCATGCTAGAGTTTTCAAACTAGTTTTGAAATTTTCGATTAAAGGACTGTACGCTGTTAAGATTTATATTATGCTATGCAGTGTTTTATTCTACTGATTTTCTTAATCCGTAATACGAAAACCAGTATATTTTAAGTCTTATACAAAGTTCAATTACCTATTTAAAATCTTCATTGAGACTATTGTAGTTGAATTTTTAGGTTCATTTTAGTTAAATTGCATAATTTTAGTCAAGCTCACATTTAGTTTTAGATTATTATCATTCATCTACTTTATTACTTTCTCAAACTCGTCATTTGTTTCAAAATCACATTTCCTTTTATTAGGACTATAGTGACATAGTAGATATTTTCAGGTAGCTGTATGGATAAGATCGTATGAGTAATAATTAAGCGCAAGGAAAACTGAAAAAAATGACTCTTAACTATTTCATTGGGTACTATGTCGCGATTTGATAATTTTTTTTCGAAAGCAAACAAAAGTTTTCGAGATGATACCACATTTGATCAACGTCTTAGTAGTAGTTGTTGAATTACATTTAATGAAGAATAAGTTTTTCATTCTTAAAACCACTAGTCGAATTATAGTAAAACAAATAGGGAACTACTTCAGAATCATAAACTATCTTTCTAAAAAATACCGTCATAATTGATTGGCTATTGACGGAGTAATAGCGTAGAACCATACAAAAAATAATGATAGTGAAATTAAGAATCTCCTCTTCTTTTTGGATTGGTTAGTTAAATTACAAACACTTCTTTGTGGAGATCCTACGCTGTTAACATTTTTTATTACTACGACGTTGACCACTCAACTATAAGGATCCTAGTTCTGCAAGCAGGAGAAATCGTACCCATACTTCATCATCAATTCAGGGGGAGGCTCATAAAAAATTGGTTATAAGAGCGGCGGCGGTAAACATACCAATTTTAGAATTTCGTCACTTAGCCAATGATCTCTAAAAAAATGGCACTCTTTTTCACACTACATTATTTATATATTTATTTATTTAATCATTTATTGTACAAAAAAAACTTTACATAAACTTTAAGATTAAAAGACTTGTACAAAATGGTCAGCTTATCTCAGATAAAGAGATTTCTTGCAGCTCACCCAAAAAGGAGCTCATAAAATAACTTAAACTGGTAGACTTACAGCGCACAATAAATTAGGTAAGTAAGAAATAAAAATATAACTATACAGCATTTACATGTTCTATACATCAAACCGAGGAAAAAAACATAAAACAAATGATATGCACAAAAAAAATTAAAATAATAATAGACCATTAAACCTCCATACATAAATACATACACTTACATACATACATAACAAAAATATTACATATCTCTGCGAATAAATAAAAAATACTAAAGGTAACACAATGTGTAAATAATTGTAGTATACTGGGTGTATACATACAAACACGATTACGTAAACTACAATAACATAAAAACATAACTGATAATGTGAAAAAAAATAATACAAAAGATGACAAATAACAGATTTAAGACAGTGATAAGTTCACATTTAACTTGCTCGTAGTTCTTTAATTTCTTTGCATGCACACACTTTGGGCACCCTGCAAGACTAGTATATTTTATTAAAATAAATGTGAGCCAAAATATATCATTCTATTCAGTTTCTGTTTAAAAAAAATTAAAAATTCAAACTATATTTCTGTTTTACAACTCGCGGGGAGTGGGGGTCTTACAAAATAGTACTAGTGAACACCGCTATTGGGAAGGAGTTTAAAAAATTGTAATAGTTCACGCACATTCCTGACCATCAAGTTAACCTCTCACTCGCTCATTTACATAACCCTTCATTACAAAATCTTTACCCAAAATAAAATTAGTGTCTGTACCACCGCCATGCTGGTGACGTATGGTTGGTATGACATTCTAATGTATTTGAAAGAGCGGATTTCCAAAGTGGTCCCATTGCTACCAAATCTGGATCTGACTGTAGAATCCCCGTAAATAGTCATTTTTTGTCTACATTGATGTAAGCAATAGAAAACATAAACCAAGTATGACAAAGACTTCATGACATTCAAGGATATCATAGTTTTAAATGTTACGGTTAGTTCATTATGTCGTTGGTATTTATAAATATTGAATACAAACTCGTGTTATTGGTGCATTGTGAAATCATTTATTAAATTTGTAAAACATTTCATATTATCGATCTTGTACACAAAACCTAAATATTCTACTACTCACTAAGAAATGGCCCATATTTCACTACCATCTATGTTTTATAGTATTAACTATTGCTTAAATTTATGTAAGGCTTTTAGAAAAGTAGCGGTATAATTGAAAATATAGAGCAAAAATAAAACTATTTATGTAATTATAATTTTCGGCTACAGATGTCACTACTCTTAAAATAATCAAACAGCTGGAGTGGATGAATTAAGAGGTAAATGAATAAATAAATTTAACTTAAGCAGCCATCGATATAAATTTACATATAAATTTGGACTTTAACTCAATAGTTTGACTTTGGGATTTAAATGATTAAATTGCTACTATATTATTAACTATGGATTATAGGTTAATCAAATAAGTAGATTTAAGACTGGAAATCTGCTGTTGTAATATCTTAAAGAGGCAGCCGGTATCGACTCAATTGCATAATGGAATGGCGGTGCTTATAATTTATGATAAAATGTTATATTATGTTGTAAGTTTTTTATTAAACCATTCGTAAAAACAATAATTTTTAGTTTATCAAACCTTGATTTTTGGGGTGTGAATTGCAAGTTTAATACAAAAAATATTTTGGCTGTGGACTTAGCCTCAAAATGAATAGAGATTCAAATGAGTGCTAAGTTTTATGCATAATCCAAGTATGTATTTATTAGAACAAAATAACATTATGAACAAGTATTAAACTCTATTTCTTTGTTTTGTTGGATACCTATAACAAATACTGCAATTTAAAAATGTGAGTTTGTTAAGTAGGTTAGATTTGAATTTGCCAACTTTCATTACATCAGTCATATAAGTCTTTTTAATTCTGATTAAAACTGGCCAAGTCAAATGGGACCTACTTTACGAACTCACATTTAAAAAAAACAGCCATTGATAAAGGTATCCAATAAAATAAGCAATGCAATCCTATGCTCGCCTTTTACTATTGTCTCATCTCCTTTTACTCATCTATTCTGGAAAGAAGCCAGGACCAACACGGAGACAGTTATTATTTGTATTATCTTTTATCATATCCACATATTTTTACACACAAATATTGTTGATATTTTTCGCACAAAAAATTACTTATCCAATCCTTCCTCCGAAGATAGTTGATATTTAACCGATTCGTAAGAACGTAACATACTATTTTTTAAATAATTGTGTATTTTTTCTTATCATACTTTTTACATTAAGCGTCCATGTATGCTAAAATACGTCAGCAGTATAATGTTTTTGTCATAAAAAGCAATCATGGATCTTAGTGACAAAAATATACAAGATTAACATGAATATGCTTATAAGACTAGTGTTTCCAAAACACGATTTATTTCACTTTGCTTGTTAGAAAAAAATCAAAACGTTAACCCTCTTTTGAAAGCAAAACCCAACTGTCTATCTACTTCAATTATGAAAATATCGACACCAGATTTAACATAAACATTGATAAGTACTGTGCCTAAAAGATAAGTGTTTCAGTTTTTATACTTTTTTTCAAATTACTTTTATAGTGTCAAAAATAGTGATTTGTCGCTTAAGACGTTTACTTTAGAGCGCAATATTTCATAGTAATCATGGAACGAGGGAGTGCGGCGATTGGCTCCTCTGCCTGACTAAGTATGGGGCCTTAAGTTTATTTACTCGTTGTTTATTGTTATATTTAAAAGCGATTAACAAAGCATTCTGTACATGTGCATTGAAATGCAACGATACAAGATTAACACGATGATAGGCCAGTACAGCTTCGAGCGCTGCGCAGTACGCATCTTGTAAACGGGATCGTACAAAAATGTGATCAATATAATTTTTTAGACAAAATATTTTTCTAAAGTTGAATTCTAATATAATGATTTCATTTGAGTTTTTAGCTTGCCAAGTTTACTATACTGGCTACCGTCTCTGTAAATTATTTGTATAAAAACTTTGAACAGCGCCTCTATTGGTAACTAAGAGAAACACATTTTTAGACCAAAAGTGTCATAGATTTCGACAAGTAACTAACCGACCGTAACCGTAATCTATACCAACTCATGGTAAGGACTCAGATACCTACCCCGCATACAAACCCGTAACCATGCAGTATATCTAAATGTTGATTAGTGGTCTTATGCTTTAGTTTAATTTAATATTTATATCCCCCAACAATACCAAATCAGTACCAGGCCATTGTGACAACATAATATGTTTTAGTTCAAATTCAAATGACGATTGATTTAGTGACAGAGGTTATTCAATGTACACAAACTTATCTTATTTTTTTGGTAAAAGATAAATAACTAATTAAGCTTTCACATTGAGATGTTTTCTGTGATGTGTATTCCAACTTGTGTTTTTCTAATACGTAAATTATTTTCCCTTCACCTTTCCTACAGATACACAAGTTTGTGTACATTGCATTACTCGAAATCCGAAATATGTCACAAGGAATATTATTGAAGATACCAATTTTCGTTAGAACAATGACGTGCAATGGATTTTCAGACACTTTTATAAGAACCTCAATAAGTTTTTAAATGTATAACGAAAGTTTACATGCAAACAAGTGAATTCACTTTTTGGATTAATTACCAGTAGTTTTTTACAGAATTACAATCCAGTGTTTTTAATGTGACTTCCACACCTAACAAAATAAATATTTGCACTTTCTTCTTTACGCACTAATATTTTTCAATCTTTACACAACATGAACTTTAAGCACTTTTAAGCTTTTCTCTTGTTTTCCTTAACAGATTTCTGTAATGATAAGTAAGTGCTTTCCGCATGTGAATCCGATGCAAGCCGTTCTCTCCTTCAATTTCTGGAATACTGCAAACTTAAAACGAAAATTGAGTAATAAAAAAATCTTTCATAGAGAAAGCGTGGAGTGGGGAAAAATAGCTTTTAAAATTTTGATAATTCATAAGTTAATTACATCGCTCAGAAACATGGAAATTTCGTAAAAGTCCAAGGTCAAAACAACATTGTAGTGTTGTTGATTCAACACTTTTATTGATTCGATATATCTTTCATGTGAATAAAAACGGACGTACTACAGGTACGTCCGTTTTCATTAGGGTTGAAAACTATATTTAAGAAAGAAATGGTCTTGTGGAAATAAACGACACTAGAAGGTATGGACTTGTAAAAGACTCACAATATTCTATGAAATTAAATTAGTCTTTATATTGGAAATGTTTATATATAACATTACTAATACATATGCTTTTGCTAACACATATAACACAATACAAAACTATATATTAGTGTTCATATATTGCATCTATCTAAGTATTTATATGTATTAGTATCATTGACTAACACCCATAACACAAGCATATAATTTGCTTACTTTGGAGTTAGATTCAATTTGTGTGATTTGTCCAGGGACATTTATTTATTTATTGAAGAAGTAGTAGACAAATAATAGCACAATTGGTATATGCCTATTTTTTAATCAAGCGACTGCGATGATATTTGTCTCATGGTTACTGTATGATCACCAGACATTCGCTACTATATATTTTACAGGCTTATAATTCATAAACGTTGCTTAACTTTTAACCACCAATTTAAATAATGTTTAAAAAATGCTTATTCATAAACGCTATTTAGAGTTAATCATTTGTTTAAATATACTCTTAAATAGCTGTCACTTTACACAACCTCGGACCCTTGCTAAAACTTTAATCAACAAAATGGCTGGCTAAATTTCAAACAGCTGATTTTATGTGCAATGACAAAATGCAACAACTAGCCATTTAATATGGCTTATTTGTGTATTCTTATGAATTTTCTATAATACATGCATTGAAATATTTTGACTTCTTTGAAGTTTGGACAAATTTGGACGGGATATGTTGGATTTTGGAATAATATAGGACTATAATAACATGTTTTATTATGGAGATGGCCAATGATTCCTATGAAGAAACGAATAGTTTTCCAGAGCATTTTTTTAAGTATTGGAAGCAAAAAAGTAGACAGATTTTCTGATGGTGAGAATTTCACGCGGCCTAGAGACACCAAAGGTGGCAACGGTGAGTTTTCCAACCTCAGGCTGGCATGTTAAGCCCCGAGAAAAAGTAAGTTTACCGACCCAATCCGGGTGAGTCGCTGCGAAACTCACCTCGCTTCGCTTCGCTTCTTCGCTCTCTTTTTATGCGCTGTCTAACAGGATGGTACCTAGATGGTCTATTCTACAAAGGAACTCGAATCAACACGGGGGATATTACAGAAATGACATCATTTTATATTTAGCTTATTAACATAATGCAGATGCATTAAAAAACATTATTTTTGAAATGCAGTGTATCAGTTTAAACATTTTGTGTCTATGTTGCATCAACTTTATTTCCTCTAATGCATTTAACTTTATTGTAGTACAATACGAGTAGTACTGAACTTTTGCATCACATTTTTTAAAAAAACGCCAACAAGTTACATAGCCCAGGCCCAGGCATTGCTCAGCCCATTAGCAGGTAGATAGTTATAGACAAGAAATATAAATACTTTTTAGCAAGAGGTTATATATATGTCCGACACCGCATTCAGAAACAACGATGTTGACCAAAGAGAATATAATCACTACGTTTTAAGAGACGGGACTTAGTACTTTAAAAAAACTATCAGTTTGCATCGCACTATGTTACCAACTAAACGTCACGTAAATGTCAGATTTGACGAAAGTACGAATCTCACAGATAAAATACAGCTGCTGGGCAATGTATTCATTTTTATCGATATCGATAAAATTTAGGCCATAGGTACTGGTGGTATGTATCAATTAAGCTAATTCAAATTTATTTTATCCCTATTAAATCTGATGAGTATTCACATTTAAATCCAACGTATACTGGATAGTAATTAATTAAATTAAAATAAATCAATAAATTAGAAATAGTTAACAACTGCCACGTTGGACAAATATGAATACAAAAGGACAAAAGGAAAATAAAAGACTTTTTACCGTGCATATTTTTATATTAACAAAGAAATAAAGATATACTGACTATTATAATATGTTTATTGGTTCAATTATGTACATTTGATAAAAATATTAATCGTAAGCGTAATAAATAGTAAAGTGTAAAGATTTTTAATTTAATTTCCTTGATGTATATATAAATTTGTCTCGTGTTGGTCTGGGATATTTAAATATAACAGGTTGTCATTCTGCTAAACATATTAAACTCATAAAAGGTGAACATAAGCTTAAAATCGGAAAGTTACCAAAATCACTAGTCCTCTTATTAAAAAATGTGAACTAACGTACTCCAAGCCCGAACCTTGAATTATCATTTTTATTTTTTGACCGCCTCGTTGGTCGAGTGGCTAGCCTAGTCGCCTAACTACATCGACCAACCGCGAGGCTCGGGTTCGATTCCCGACG
>NJDD01001633.1:105355-122879 GCA_002245505.1 Calephelis nemesis
AATGTCTTTGAGGAAAAGAGAAACCGCAAAGAGGGAGTGAGATAACAATATCCCCCATTATTTACGACGCAAAGTTTTTTTTTTGTTTTTAATTTCGCTAGACTGATGTTGACAACGGATGACAATTGTTTAATTCACTTTTAGCAAAAGAAATACGCATAAAGCCACATTTCTACAAAAACCTACCAAGTTAAACAGTATTTAACTAAGCATTGTCAAAATAAACTTTATGAATAACACATTTTTAAACAATTCTTAAGGCTTTATCAAATGATTAGTTAAGCAATGTTTAGGAGGTTATTTAACTACTTTTTATGAATAAGGCAGTAAGTATTATAATTGATTAAGGGGTTAAGGCGAAGAAGGACGGAAAACATACGAAATATAGTCTGACATTCTTTAAGTTTTTCCGAAAAAAGTGGCTTACTAACAATCTCTAAATATTTCAAGGTCATTGATTTTGTGGTTTATAAAGAAAACAATTGGTGGAGGACATTGACACACAGAAAAGAGTTCTACAAAAATTGATAAAAATCGTTATTTTAATAAGATTTGTAATTGGAATAAGAGCAGTATTTTAATAATAGAACACCCCTAAAAGCTGGGAGCGAAGAAAGCAGCTATTTCATTACATATGAATGCCCGAGCATTAAATTGTAGGTACATGGACCACTTTCAATATAAAGTTTGCCATGGAACCAATAAACACGGTAAAATGCTCCATTCAATCAATACTTTTCTCTAAAATTAAATATGTGTCACGGACACTCGGTTGGGACTGTTTTTTTTCATAATATTGGAAGTCAAACGAGTAGACGGATTTCCTGATGGTAAGAAATTCACGCCGCCTAGTGACACCAAAGGTGATAATGGTGCGTTGCCAACCTGAGGCCGGGATATCAGGATTTTTTTTAAATAAGAGCATGCATTGTCAACAAAAACTGGTGATCAAACTGCATAGATTTTTAGGGAGACAAAAAGATCATTTTTTTACCATCATCATTTTGAAAAAAGCGCTTTGTGCCAAACGCACAAAGCTGCTAACGCAACACCTATCTTGCTCTCGACTGTTTCTACCCAACGATGTGTTATGTAGGTTAAAAGATCACCAGCGGAGCAACTTTGGCGAAACGTAATAGGTATCGAAGAAGAATATATTTACGACTTAAGACTGATTGTAATTTAATACCGACTTTGGTAAATTTGATGCAAATTTCTAGTTGACTAATGGCAAAAACTAATTAAATGTAAACAGCGTAGAATACCACAAGGAATTGTTTTTAATTATCAGAGCACCTGTCCTATTTTGTCAAGTACCACCATCACCTAGCCCAAAAAGAGGAGAAGGTTCTTAATTTGATTATCATGTGTTTTTGTATATTTGTACGCGATTACTCCGTCATTATTCAACCAATTTTAATAGTTCTTTTTTTGAAAGATAGGTCATGCTTCCGAGGTGGTCGCTATTAGTCGAAATCAAAAATGGTTTATTTACGGTAACTGAGATTACGTGGTACAATTAAGTTACTGCAGCATCATTTTAGGCAAAAACTTGCTTGTGCCAGGAAGCTACGCTCTTCCATACAATTCTTGTTTTTATACTATTAAGTGACTAACCTGATTATAACATCATGGTATACTAGATAAATTATCAAGATACATATAAACCTAATGAACTCAAGTGTTTTATCATAATCCGACCAATGGTTTAAAAAAATGAAAAAAAAATGCTTTATTAAATGTAATTCAGAAACTGGTACTAGGACTACATAAAAATTATGTGGTACCATTTTGCAAACATTTGCTAGCTTTCGAGAAAATAATTATCAATTTGCGACATGGCACCCTATTAAAATACTTAAAGTCAGTTTTTGCAATTTTGCTGCGCTTAATCGATACTTTTATTTTACGATCTTATTCATATAGCTACCTAAAAAAAGCTTGAAATAAAATAACTGGAAACATTGGTTTTCATGCATAGCATAACACAGATCAAAATTTTGGAAACTAGTCTGCTAGTATTATAAACGGTGTCCAATAATTAATGGATAACCCTTTAACTGTGGCTAGCTCGACCAATAACACTACCAGTAAAAAAATATGAACTAAGTGAAAGTGTATCGAGCTAACACTAATTTTTAAGAATATCTCCCAACGCTCGGTTATTTTTATGTCATTTCTACAAATATCATAATTTTTGGGGTCTGCTTTTTTGTAAATACACTTGAAGTAATTTTAGTACTTTTTAATAAACAAATAATAAAAAAAAAGTTTTATTGAAAAAATGTCCAAAAAATGTTAACTCTTTTGTTGACAACCTACGGTGAAAAAAGAAAATATATAGCTTTTTGTGCATATTACTTACATAACTTGCCTAATTAATGCAAATTTTAAAATAATATTATTATTGATAGTTTTGTTATTAAATCTAATTTCATTGCTTAGAATCCCTAAGGGGTCAATTTTAGTTTATTTTATTATGTCAGATTGAAGATGTTAAAGGTGTAAATCACAATAGTTTTGACAAACTTTGATAATGATTTTGTTCTTACTTCTGAAATAGTTAAATAATATGAAAAATGGCCCCTTTAAAATTATAACGCAATAAAACCAAATGTAAAATTAAAACTATTAATAATAATATCAATTCAAAATCTGCAATAACCATGTTTTTAAAATAATTTGCACAAAAAGTTACATACTTTTTTTTTCACTATAAGTGTTCAAAAACAAGAGTTAACAATTTTTTCAACTAACCATGTTTTAGATTATTAGCTTATTAAAAAGTACTAAAACAATGTATAAGATTTATGAAATAACTGTTCAACTGTATTTAAAAAAAACAGAACTCCAAAATTTTGATATTTGTAGGAATGACATAGAAATAACCGAGCGTTGGGAGATATTCTTAGAAAAATGGTTTTAACTAGATATCTCGAAAACATGACACTTACTAAGGTCATATTTTTTTACTGGTAGGGCACTGGTCGAGCTAGCCACTGTTAAAGGGTTATCCATTAATTACTGGACAACCTGTATACAGCATGCAAGCTAAGTACATTTTTTTAGATATCTACTATGTTTTTCAATGTTACCTTTAATAATTTTGTCTTATTTAATGTACTTACTATGACTTAATATGTAAGTTCATGATCATTTTGGGACATCTTTTAAATAAATCTTATGTTTGTCTATCCAACATTACAATTTTGTTTTTATTTCATGTTACTTTTAACGATTCCATTGCATGTTACTTTATATCATTTTAAATGTTTAATAATTTTATTATTTAGTAATTAATGAAATTTTCAAGCGTTTGCATCCTTGTTTGAAGCCAAATACTTTGTTGTCATATAAGTTATTTAACAATATGTAATCCAACAACTCTGCTGAATAAAAACAACAAAATTAACAATAAAAACAAATAATACAAAAAAGGTTGTCATTAAACATTATTTATTAAATTACTGAAAGCATATTCTCTAAACAAATATAATGTAAATTGTATTAAGTTTATTGAAAAATATCTGAAGTTTTATAATTTAGTCGACGCTCAGTGTTCTGAATGTTCCCGACATGCCCAGATACTCTTCATTGAACTTATCTCTTTGTCTGAGGGCTTCATTGGTGCGGGCTTTATTCATTTCTTTTCTATATTCAGTAAATTCCGGAGAATATAATTCATTGTACATTTCATCTGGAAAATAAAACTAATTGAAGGAGCTAAAATTAGTATACTAATTATTCCTGTGCTGTTGAACTTATAGTATTATACTATTAGTATTGAAAAAAAGACAAGCACGCTGATTTTCTATCGCCGGATCTTCTTATTGTGTGGGTGCGATTCCGATCCGGTAATAGTTTATTAAAGTGTTGATGCGCACAAGAACCACTTGTATGGTCCACGTGGATAAAGATTTTTTCTAATTGTATCAATATCAAATAATGAGAAGCAATTAAACGAAAATGAATGAAATTTATTTATAATGTGTGTTGAAAAGTTGTTACAAAGATATATAAGCATACCAATATAATTTACCACATTGTGGCTGACATTCCACGCTCAGATCAATCGGATATTATCTGAGGGTGGTGTTAAGAGTCTCCGAATCCGGCGTGTTTGTATGAAAAGAGTAACGAATGTGAAGGGAGTCACACAGGTTTGTCAGGATCGTGAGGTCTGGCACTCGATACTCTCTGCCTACCCCATAAGGGACTTGGCGTCAAGATATGTATGTAGTTAATCAATGTGCAATTTCCAACTGCAAAATTTATCGCTTAATATATTTTGTAGGAAGTTACTAAATTCTACGTTATCTTTATTCATTAAATTGATAAAAATTTTCCGTATAATTAATATGAAGTTTAACTTATTTTTTGTAAAATTTAATTAAACATTATTTTCATTTGACCATTCTGCTACTTTGTTCAAAGTTTTAGTTGTTTCTGCATATAGATCAATTTTATTTTTGCACTTTATAAGAAGGGTTATGTCACCAGCAAATAAGATTATAATAGATAAGAAATCATTATTGATAGTATCACTTTTCATCTTATTGGCCCGGGTTACTTTGCAGAATAGAGTATCTTCCTTTCTGCAGGCAGCTCGTAAGAGGCGAGCTTAGATTTACCGTCAATAACACCATGACATCTGCCTAGGAGGTAGAATTTCGCAGCGACTCGACCGTATTGGTGCCACTGCCTTTTTTATTCCTGCCGCAATAACGTCAGTGAAATCTTTTGAGTTATTCCGGTTCGGAGGATAAGGTAGCCGGTAAAATCACTTTTGTTCGAGGCCTGATATGCCGACCTCAGGTTGGCTTCGCATCATTAAAACCTTTCGAGTCTCTAGGTGGCGTGAATTTCTTACCATTACAGGCTTACATAAAACTTTTTAATATTTTCATATGCAAAGAGACGCTTTGCTTCAAACCAGAAACTACACTTCGGTTTGTAGTGAAAGACTAGTGATTTATAATGAGGACTATGGATATGTAGAATACTTTGTGACAAATCTCCGGATCGGTACCACCTCCTTACTTATTCCTGCCATAATAGGTAGTACTCACTTTTGTCATGGTTAGTGTGGAAGGGTGTGCGACACGTGGCACGTCACTAAGTGTGATTAAAATATATTTTATTTTCCCAACATACCACTTATCAAAGATATGGATTTGTCTTTTCCTCCATACTCTTGTGGAAATATTTCTTTAGGTATGTGCTCATACACTGCATCCATTGTTTTATGCACCAGTACCCTATTACCAAGTTTTGGACCCAAAAGTGTTTTAATAATATTTGCCATAGCTTCTATGGCTTTTGAGGTATTTACCAAATGTAATGATTTCAATCTCATGCTGTATCCTTGCTGTAATCAAATGTTATAGATGTAAAAAATTGTCTGACTTACGCTTCACGGCTAAGCCACTTGGTCGATTATACGAAATTTCATTTTCATATAGTTCAATAAACCGAGATTAAACAAAGGCTACTTTTTTATAATATTAACGAACATGTGACGAAACTTTGTATTTTAAATAATATTGCAGTAAACCAAAGCTGCTTTGTGAGAAGTAGCTTTTCCACGCACGCAGTCGCAGGTAATCAGCTTGTACCTACTATATAAATACTTACTGGTTGAGTTTTGCAGCAATCCGCCAATTTTTTTGGCTGTTTGTTTTACCTGCTATCCCAACAGAAAGATAAATGTAAAAAGGAGAGCCAAGTTCAATACAAAATTAATGTTGGCTATGGTCTTCGCCGCAAAAAGAATAGAGATCTGAATGTGTGCTAAGTTCTATATAAAATCCAAATATGTGTTTTGGATTTATGTATTAAATTTGGGCTTCTTTATATTATTACTTGCATTATTAAACACACGTAGTTTTATGTGCTTACGTTAAAGAGGTTTTGAGTAAGAGAAGGGTCAAAAGTGGCATCAAGTTGTTCGTGTAATATTACACTCGGCGCTGGCTAGCCAGTTCCTTTTCTTGAACTTGGCTTTGCATGCTGTCGCGTATCTAGATTGTTTCTGTCTCTATAATGTCAGAGCTTGTTGTTTCGTTGTTTGAAACCAGGGTTGACTTGCAGTGAACTTATTTTTGCAAGAGGCAAGTTCTCATGCTGGCAAAGTATTTTCACCACATTTTGTAAACTAAAATGTTTGTGAAATGTATTTCCTGACGTAAAAGTACTATCAAGAAATTTGTTTGTATGTAATTTGCAATCCCATGAAAAAATAAACGAACAAGGACAATTCATAAAATTAGAAAATTCGTCCGTTAGTTTGCCAATGTCATAAGTAAACACAAGTAGGGATTTATTTCATTTCAATTGATTTTTGGGTAACGTGTTGCAGAGGTGCATATCACAAGCTTTACGTTGTTGTTTTTAAGTAAGATTAAAAAATATTAAACAGACAACTAGTCTGATCTGATTTGAAAGGGCGTAGAATAAAGTTCGTTATCGACGGTGTGTGCTTGGAGTCCAAGCCTGTAAATGCCGGTGTTCCCCAAGGCTGTGTGATTTCTCCTACTTTGTTTCTTCTGCATATCAGTGACATGTTGCAAATTAGTAACAGTCATTGCTATGCAGACGACATTACTGAATAAGCCTTATACGTTGGCCGACATAATATAATATCATGTCACCGAGAGCCGGAACGAACTTGTGTCTAAAATTGACAATCTTTTGTCTGAAATTTCGTTTTGAGGCCAGCAGAATTAAGTGCAATTTAACCCTAGTGAGACACAAGTTTGCACGTTTTCCGCTAAAAAGACTCGCTTTGTCGCAACTCTTCGATTTGAGAGCGTTTCCCTAACTGTCACAGCCTGCATTGGTATTACTCGGCGTTGACATTTTGAGGGATGTTCGATTTCGTGGACATCTGGAGGGCGACGCGTCCGACTCGCCCAGATTGGTACCAATGTCTAACCTATTCCTGCCGCAATGTAGTCAGTGCTTGCCGTTGACGTATTCCAGTTGAGAGGATGAGGTAGCCAGTAAACTTACTTAGCTCGATGCCTAACTAAAATTACAGACTCAAGTTGACAACGCACCATTAAGACCTTTGCTGTCTCAAGGTGACTTGAATTTCTTACCATCAGGATATCCGTCTGCTTGTTTGCCTTTCAATACCATAACAATAAAATAAATAAAAAAATATGATGAATATACACACTACACTATAATCATAATCTGAAGAATAAGCTGGCAGTTTGCATTTACTTTTCTTTCTATTAAAAGAATCTACCCTCAAAATTTCATCGCTGCAAGAACGGGTTTCGAGTTTTTTTGCTGTCGCATGCCAACTTTGCTAAGTTCTGACCATTTTAAAACTGACTTAAATATGTAAATTTATGAAAAAATCTATGAAATAACGTATTCATTTGATACCCATATTGTAGAAGTGGATTAAAAATAACTATTCCGTCGTCTTAGGTGGTCCACCATATTGAATTTAGAATGACGTTACATTATTTTTCGAGTTAATTTCAACGAGTCCTTTCATTTGATACCTATATTGTAGAAGTACATTAAAAATAATTATTCCGATATCTTGGATCTTCCACCATATTGGGTTTAGAGTGACGTCACGTATTTTATCGTGCATGGTCTAAAACTAAACGTGAATACAAAATTTTAGCTCAATCGCTTGAAGATTCTGCTTCAAAATTGAGTTCAAAGATTCCACCCGAACTAAAATACATACATAGCCAGTTAAATATAAGCTTTTAATAAAATGCACTGTTGTTCAAGTTAATATAAGAAATATTTTTTTTGTCATTTTAAAATTTTCAAACGATAATTTAACGGCAAGATTAATGTCAGTATTGCATTTTCATGATTGGACGTAAATCAATATTTGAAAAATCCTACCTCTGTATGAAGTACCCCCAAGATATTGCTAGTCTAATTTGAATTGTAAAAAAAACTTACAAAATTGATTTCTAAGCTTTTTCTGTACTCTAATACGTCGAGTTTTGAAATCACTTCCATCACTGATCCGGTTTGCCAATCTATCACTATACTCACGTGGTTACAATAATCTTTCATTTGCACGTATTGGAATACCTGAAAATAATTAAATATATACTTATACATCCTTACGCCTAGTCCCTTACCATAAACTGCATAGTATAGCTGAATCGTGATAAATAAATATTTCAGCTAGTCACGAAACAATATTTATTAACTTGTCTTCGTTTAACATATAAAAAAAATTGTGTGTGTATTTATGTACACGCGTTAGAAGTTATACTTCTTCGGCGTAATAAGATAAAAATCTTTTTAAAATTTTTATCTTTTGCCTTTGTAGACAATTTGTAGACAAAATGACACTAACCATAGAAATAAAGAAATATTGTGGATACAGTTGTCAGTTCTCACGCAAACATAAGTAGATGTCCTTACTTTTACTTTGTTGGTACCTTTTTTTGAAAAACTAAAATGTTATCTATAGCTAACTTCATCATGTCGGTTTTTCGTGACGGTGTGCGCGCGCATCGTAAAAATTTACCCTCATCATTTTTTCCTAACGCGCCAAAAGAAGTATAACTTCAAAATACTGAACCGATTTTCCATTGGCGTACCTACACATTGTGGCCCTCAACCGAAAACTGTTTTTAAATTTTACTGTGAAAACTATCAAAGACGTTGCGCATTTTTTGTGATGGATAAAAATGTTAAACACACATCAGGACACCTGACAAGTAAGATTACTTTTGAATCTTAATATCATGCAAGTTGGAAATGGGAATCTTATGTTATTATTTTAGGTAGAATTTGAACAGAGTACTAGCGAATTATTAACATTTAATTACAAAATAAATTCAACGAATCCAATAAAATAATTTGTTGTTTCATTATCATCATCATCATCATCAGCCGGAAGACGTACACTGCTGGACATAGGCCTCCCCCAAAAAGCGCCACAAGTCACGATCACCAGCCGCTTGTAACCAGAGACTCCCCGCGACTTTGACCAGACCATCCGTCCACCGGGTGGGAGGTCGTCCAACACTACGTCCTCCGGTGCGGGGCCGCCACTCGAGAACCTTTCTTCCCCAGCGGTTGTCGGTTCTGCGAGCAATGTGGCCTGCCCATTGCCACTTCAGCTTGCTGACTCTCTGAACTATGTCGGTTACTCTCGTTCTCTTGCGGATCACCGAATTACGGATCATATCTCGCAGGAAACACCGAACATAGCTCTCTCCATATCACTCTGAGCGACTCTGAGCTTATTTAAGAGGCCCACATTTAACGGCCAAGTCTCAGTTCCATTTATTGTTTACTAGCTGCGATCCGCGGTTTCACCCGCGTAAATCCCAATCCCGCGGGAACTCCGGGATAAAAAGTAGCCTATATGTTATTCTGGATCTTCAGCTACCTACATACCAAAATTTCATCGTAATCGGCTTTGTAGTTTTTGCGTGAAAGAGTAACAAACATCCATACATCCATACATCCATACATACAAACTTTCGCATTTATAATATTAATAGGATAGGATTAAATTTATTGTTTACTATTAACTAAACGTATTAATAATTCGATACGAATTAATAATTCGCCAGCATTTTATTCAAGTGCACCTAACATTCTTATCATATGAAATAACCACCTTTGTGGAATCTAACTAATAACCGAGGGCGGTATTCTCAAACGATTATGACTTAGGAAACTTCAAGAAAAAAGCGCTCTCATTTCTTAAAAGTTGGCATCGCATCTGTGATATTCCTGGTGTTGCGGTTGTCCGTGGGCGGCGATGATCACTTTCCATTAGGTGACCCACTTGCTCGTTTGCCTCCTTTTGTATAAAAAAATGACAGATTCAATTCCAATTTCCAATATTGCATGAATCGAGCTTCAAAAGTAATGAGCTGATCGAATGCGTATACGGCTGGCATACACCGCGTGATTTGGTGTAGAAATCACGGTGTTTTACACCCGCAGCGGCCGCGGTTGTTTGCGGTTCCCGCGGCACCGGTCACATGCCCGTCGAGTCAAGTTTGCGGGCGATGATTCAATCGCGACGGCTATGTGACCGCGCAAATTTGCGGTCACTTGAGTTTTGAAACAAAACCGCAGTTCTGCGACCACCACGGGCATGGATGTGGTAAATCCGTGGGTTCTTAGTCTAAGCCATTTTACTATACCATTAGAATGTACTTACAACGACAAAGTATTTCAAATAGGCGGTTATGTCATAATCCTTTCTTTCATCTGCTCGAAATCGCAGAAAGTAAACTCTGCCATGATCAGGAGTTAATTCCCTTAACAAGACATCAGTGCTGAAAAAAAAGTAATTCTTTATGAAAATAATTAGGTACCTAATTACATCCAAATATCGATTAATGTTGCATTAGCGGAAAGAAATATAGAGCCACTGTAGTCTAAAAAATGCATGAATCATAAGACAAAATGTCTCTGAACTGATGGGTGAAGATGCGTGTTTCTTTATTACCATTTTTATTTATACTCGTACCATACGCATAATGATCTTCACCTTAACTAGTGAAACTTGAAGAAGGTATCTTAGTTGGTATACTAAGTTATATAGAATATGGCTATTTACTCTGTCTTTAAAGCGCTATACTTCCAATTAGTGTGCCCAATCGTCCTCAGAAACATCTAAAACTAAACTTTGAGGATAGAACTAGAACTTTTTAATTATCTGTTTGTATACAAGTAGTTTACCAAATACTTTAAAGAAGTTTGGAAACCGGAACAGGATTTAATAAATTTGGCTCGATTACAAAAAAAATCGTAAGCTTTCCCAAAAACACTTTTCACGTTGCGGTCACCGGAAATAATTATTACATTGGTTTCCGTATCGTTAGGTATGTTTACAAAAAAAAATAACAAATGTTATATGAAAGGGGATTGAACTTTTTTAGATGAAGCTTGGCTTAGTGCCCGGCTGACATTTTGTGTTTTTTTTTTTCAAAATGGCGGCGCACTACAATTATTACAAATATAGATAGCGGACACTTGTACAAACAAAAAAGTATAAGAATCAATATAACGTAGAGCGTCACGTTACCGAGTTATTTCCTTAACGAAACGATGATAAGAATATGGCCCAAATCAACAAAATAAATTTGAAGTTGTATTTTTGTAACCATGATAGTTTAAGTTCATAACATTTTTGCCATTTTAGAGAAATATTGGGTGAATAAAGTTGGTTAACGTTTGAGTTACGATATTGCTACGCCCGCGACGTTTTCTGACTGTATCGATTGTATACATTTATTTTCCATTTGCATAATAAAAATATCTAAATAATATATACATATATAATTTATTCGTTAACAAGTTTACCTTTGACCACTGTCTCACCTGATGGTTAGTGATGAGAGAGGCGGGCTGTCAAATTCGATTTAGTTTCCCCGTGTTGGTCCGGGCTCCTTTGCAGAATAGACCATCTGCCTTTCCTGCCAGGCAGATCGTAAAAGACGAGCATAGGCTTATCATCACTAACACCGTGACGTCTGACTAGGTGGTAGTTTCGCAGCGACTCGCCCGGATTGGTACCACCGCCTATTCCTGCCGCCATAACGTCATGACGTGTTCCGGTTCGGAGGGTAAGGTAGCCGGTAAACTTACTTTTGCTCGAGGCCTAACATCCTGAACGCAGGTTGGCAACGCACCATTACCATCTTTGGTGTCTCTAGGCGGCGTGAATTTCTCACCATCAGGAAATCCGTCTGCTTGTTTGCCTTCCCATATCATAAAAAAAAACTTAATAGAGAATAGTGATTACGCTCCCTGGCTGTTTCTTAACGACCTCGTAACGAAACACTATATCGCTTGACGGTAGGTCTTGGTCGTTAGAGTAGTAACTAGCCACGGCCAACTAAATTTAGGCAGGTTTACCGGCTACCTTACCCTCCGAACCGGATAACCTCAACGACAAGTACCGACGATATGACGGTTGTACCGTTCAGTCGAGTCGCCTGGTTTGAAAGCAGATGGTTTATAATGCAAAGAAGCCCGGACCAAAACGGGGGAAAATAGAAATGTAATATAAAAGTTCTGGATTTCTAGTTCAAAAATGTTTTTTTACACTTACTATACTCCAGAAAATAATTTCCTATCGATTTTATCAATTTTAAAAAACTCTGGTAAAAGCGTCCTTTGAGTACATAGTTTGTCCATTTTCTTCTTACATTTTTCTACCGATCCTTTGTTGAAGATGAGCAGTCTTTCCAAAAATCCACGATCTATAAGAAACTGTGAGTCAATTCCTTGAATATTTTTTAATTAATTAACATGATAACTGGTCTGAGGTCCGAACCTAGGTCGACTGACACCGAGCTGATAATAGAGTGAAACCTATTTTATAACAATACTAGCTGCGCCCCGCGGTTTCACCCGCGTAAGTCCCAATCCCGCGGGAACTCCGGGATAAAAAGTAGCCTATATGTTATTCTGGGTCTTCAGCTACCTACATACCAAATTTCATCGTAATCGGCTTTGTAGTTTTTGCGTGAAAGAGTAACAAACATCCATACATCCATACATACAAACTTTCGCATTTATAATATTAATAGGATGACAACCAAATCAGAAAATATAATAAAAATTGGTTGTCTAAGAAAACCTGGAGGGCAAATTGATTAATTTTGTTAAATGTTTTTTCATTGTATTGTGCAACGTTGCGATAATAAGAAATTTCACCCCGACTTAAAGTAGATGTAAGACATGAATTCAGAAGTTGGGTTGCCCTGAAACAGATATGTCAATGCCAGTTACTTTCACAGGATTTGATAAAAGATTAAATATTACATCAACATATACGCAGTTTTATTGCAAGCACATTGATATAGGGTTGCCTGTCAAAAAGTTGTAGTAATAAAAAAACATTATTTAAAAAATAATTTAAAATATTCTGATCAGGTTTTTTCAGGCAACCTGTTTGTAATATGATTTCCGATTCACTAAATTTATTATAAAATGTGTTTTATTCTATCATCACGGTTCGGTTCGGTTTAGGTCGATGTGCGTTCGGATCTTCTACAAAACGGATAACTCATTAACTTATCTTATAGTATGTTAATACGGTAACTGGTTACGTACTAAGTATGAAAGCCCGGTGAAGTTGTAAAAACCGCGAGGTTGGCAACACATTAGTCATTCAAAAAAAAAACTAAGTATGACGAAACGAAGTTGTTCACTGCTTCTCACTGGACTTATATGCTTTCTACTTTCTTCACCCCGTATGGTATCGCTCTTCCTTTTTCTGTCGCCGTAATAGCACTATTAACTATCGCTTTTTGTTTTGCAACGTTTAATAATACAAGGGTGTAACTCAATCTCATGTTGGAGGAACATTATTTATCATTGCCCTTGTGTTAGTAATTATTATCATCATGTATGTTTGTGTGTCAATTCTATAATGTATCATGTTACAATGTCTACTTCAGGACACCTCACTTAAAGGTCGCCATGTCTCACTCTCTGTCACCTTCTGCATCTGTTTGATGACCATATTGAAGCCAGTAAATGACTCATACTACAAACCAGAATCAGATGACCACCGTACCACTTTCCTGCACTGCAGGTGGGTCAAAAGTTTTTAGGTTTATGTTTAAAAATCGTCACGCTCATATCCCTTAAGAGTTAGGAAGAGGCACAACCATATCAGCCACGACTGGCCGAAGATACTAAGTCCCACAATGTGACAGATGGTAACCGGGCACATATCCAAATATTATTTTTTATCAGAAAATTGGAAATACGCAATTTCTATTTACTGTCAACGTATTTTGATATTAAACATAACTTGTCATAATAAGATGCCTTTACCCTAATTACAAAACAATCCATAAATATTAAGCGATATTTTAACATTTTTTGACAAAAGTCAACTTTATAAAAATATCTATCGCGAAGTTAAAAATGTGGTATAATTTAAGTAGATGTTTATATACCTACATGTTATATTGAAATTGGCCGCTTCGTTGGTCGAGTGGCTAGCGTACTTGCCTAATTCACGGACCAGCCGGGAGGCCCGGGTTGTATTCCCGACGGGGGCAAGTATTTGTGTGATAAACATTTAGACGTCTGCATTTCCCGTTTTGGGGTTTATTAAATTTATTCTGGTATTTCCCCGTGTTGGTCCGGGCTCCTTTGCAGAATAGACCATCTGCCTTTCTTACCAGACAGCTCGTAAAGGCGAGCATAGGCTTATCATTACTAACACCGTGATATCTGACTAAATGGTAGAGTTTCGCAGCTACTCGCCCGGATTGGTACCACCGCCTTACTTATTCCTGGCGCCATAACGTCAAGACGTGTTCCGGTTCGGAGGGTAAGATAGCCGGTAAACTTACTTTTGCTCGAGGCCTAACCTGACCTCAGGTTGGCAACGCACCATTACCATCTTTTGTATCTATAGGCATCGTGAATTTCTTACCACCAGGAAATCCGTCTGCTTATTTGCCTTCCGATAACATAAAAAAAATCTATTTAAGTATTTCTATGTATTAGAATCATTGACTAACACCCACAATACAAGCATATAATTGCTTACTTTGGTAACTGTGTCACAAAGAGCTGATACTTGGACCTCTTACCTCGATTATAGTTAAACTATTTGATTTAAAGTTAGATAAATGGTAATCGTACATAATATTAAAATACCGAACAAAAGTAAAAAAAAACAAACTGAAATATTAAAATCTTATTCCAAACTAAGCAAATTATGTGCTTGCGTTATGCGTTTCATTTAACGATACTAATACACAGAAATACGTGATAAGATTAAAATAATAAAATTAAAAAATAGCACCCAGACCCAAAAATTCATATATACTAAATGCTCATCATAGAAATGCCTGCTCCCGTACGAAATCGAACCCGAGCTTCACGTCACAAGTTAAGCGTGTACGCTAACTGCTACTAACGACTTTGCACTAATCGAAAAGAAATTATAATTCTTAATTGTATGTACGTATCTTCACGCCCATATCCCCGAAAAGGCAGGCAGAAGCACAACGCAACCAAAGCACCCTCGAGTAGCCGAAGACACTAAGTCCCACAGTATGATAGCCGATATGTGGCAAACCTATCGCCAACCGGGCCCATATACAATTCCGAACAATATTTTTTTATTAGAAAATTGGAAAAACTAAATTTTCTTTTTGTTGCCCGACCCGGAAATTGAACCCGAGACACGCGAGACCTCACCTAGCCAAGGCCAACACCTGGACCGCTAGACTACAGAGGCGAATTCTTAATTGTAGAAACTTTATATAATTCTTAGGTGGAAATAAATACAAAGGTAGAAAATGTTTACCATTAAAGATTTGAAAAAAGTAAATGCATATATTGTCTTCTAAAAATATCGCCTTCTATTTATTTATCCATCTGTTATAGTCCATATTTATACACGTAATACTGAAATACCCTAACACTAAAAATAAAAATACTAAAAGCAGTTCATGTCACGATTTTTGAACACTGTCCAAAATTTAAACAACTATTTTAGAAGGAGCTTAGATATCGGGATAAAAAATATACCCCAAACACATTTTTTTCATTTCCAACATAAAAAATAGTGTTAAAATATAGCTAGTTTACCGAAACTTTTCTTTTCAAAGTGTTCTTGTTTCCCTGCCCACGTCTCTAAAATGTCTATAGCATCGTTAAGTCGTTTGATTGTGTCAAAGCCGTACTGGTTTCTCAGATATTGTAATGTGTCTGGATTAAAATTTAAAATAGGGCTGTTTGGGATGAACTCCATTATCTAACCCCACAAAGTTTCACAGCAGAGACTTGAAATTGTGTTAATATTTTTTAATTAAATCTACCTTTATATATATGAAATTTTCACTAGATCTTGCCAACGGATCCGCGTACGCGACGACCCATACTGTTCTTTTTTTGGAATCAAACATTGATTTTAAGTTTCTAGACCGACTTTGATAAAAACATTGAATTGGAACTGAAGTTGGGCTACTCATAAATAATAGTTGAAAGATAGATTTGAAAATGTCCAGTCGTTGCGCGAAAGACTAAAAATCAAAAATGTGGAAAAAAACAGATTGAAGAGCAATATTATCAATTTACTGTTTAGTCATGTCTTAGTATACCGTTCCAACTCTTTTCCTGGAATTTACAGACACATCTCTTATACGATTTTGTAAAATGTAGATATTTAAGGTCCGTCGATAAACAATTTATTACATACTAACTGTTGCTCGCGGCATTTCCCGCGAGGTTAGTGGTCCCAGAGGAATAAAATTTACAAAGTAAATAAAAAAAGCAATTGCCGCTTTCAAACATCGCTTTACCAGTGTTGGTCCGGGCTTCTTTGCAGAATAGACCATCTGTCATCTGTCATCTTCCTGTCAGGCAGCTAGTAAAAGGCAAGCTTATGCTTACCGTCACTAACATCGTGACATCTGACCAGGTGGTAGAGTTTCGTAGCGATTCGCCTAGATTGGTACCACCATCTTACCTATTCTAGCCGCCATAACGCCAGTGCTTGACGTTGCTGGTAAACTTATTTTGCTCGAGGCCAAACATTCCAACCTTAGGCTGGCAATGCACCATTACCACCTTTGGTGTTACTAGGCAGCGTGAATTTCTTACCGTTAGAAAATCCGTCTGCTTGTTTGCCTTTCAATATCTTAAAATTTCATGATAATCGGTTCTACAGTTTAAACTTGTAAGTTTAACATACAAATTTTCGAATTTAAAGTTTTAGTACGGACAGTAGTAGTATTTAAAATTAACTAGCGGCCCGCCCTGGCTTGGCGATAATACAATACACATATAAACCTTTCTCTTCAATCACTTTATCTATTAAAAAAACTGCATCATAATCCGTTGCGAAGTTTTTGGGTTTTAAGCATACAAAGGGACATAGGGACATAGAGACAGAGGAAGCGACTTTGTTTTATACAATGTAGTGATATACATATTATGGATTCAATCAATCGAAAACGTATACAATACATTTATGTAGTACCTAGTATTTTAATTAAATAAAAGAGAAACCCTCGCCTTTTAAAATGTTTTCCCAGGATTCTCATTTTTTGGGATAAAAACAAACCTTTGTGCTTGTCCAAGTTACCCTCTATGTGTGTGCCAAATACCAAGAAAATCGGTTTAGCAGTTTTTGCGTGAAGGAGTAACAAATAAACAAACATAAAATTTTTCGCATTTATAATATTAGTAGGACACACTTGTAATTACCTTTATCATCTCACTTCTTGCGAGATATCATTTCCTCTTAGTTAGAAAAGTGAGGTAATAAATTAATGTAACTATACAGAAATCTACAGAAACCATTAAAGTTTTCATAATTAAATGTTTATTTCTCAAATTTACCTTTTATAATTTTAATTAGTGTTTTTGAAAAATTCATAATTATCTAAATTAAAATCACAAAGTTTGGCTGACGATGTGTGCCCATTTTTACAACAAATGCTAAATATCCAGCGCATGTTTTATTTTTTGTACTACTTTATTAAACTACGTCCAGTATTTTTAGCGAAAAGTTCTTGCAATGCAA
>NJDD01001633.1:124027-134283 GCA_002245505.1 Calephelis nemesis
TTTATGTAGTACCTAGTATTTTAATTGAATAAAAGAGAAACCTTCGCCTCTGTGGTCTAGCGATTCAGTTGTTGGACTTGACTGAATGAGGTCCCGCGTTCGAATCCCGGGTCGTGCAACAAAAATAAAATCGGGTTTTTCCCATTTTCTAATAAAAAAATGTTGTTCGGGACTGGAAATGTGCCCTGTTGGCGATAGGCTTGCCACCTATCACATTTTGGGATTTAGTGTCTTCGGCTAGTCATGGGTGCCCTGGTTGTGCCTCTGCCTACCTCCTCGGGGATATGGGCGTGAAGAATCTTTTTTTTATAAGAAAAACCTCGCAAAGATGTTTTGAACTTTCAAACGTTCGGTAAGCAACCACGATTATCATTATGAGACATGTCTTGAAATCTGAACGGATTGTCCCAAAATTTGGCTTAGGAGTAGTTTTACTCGTAGTTCAATCACAGAAAAATAAGTAAGAACTGATAAAGCTTAATAAACGTAAGGGACTTTATAAAATGTTTACCCAGGAGGCTCATTTTTTTTGGGATAAAAACTAACCTTTGTGCTTATCCAAGTTACCCTCTATGTGTGTGCCAAATACCAAGAAAATCGGTTTAGCAGTTTTTGCGTGAAGGAGTAACAAATAAACAAACATAAAATTTTTCGCATTTATAATATTAGTAGGATTATTAGCAGATACTTGTAATTTTTCTTTATCATCTCACTTCTTGTGAGATATCATTTCCTCGTAGTTAGAAAAGTGAGGTAATAAATTAAAGTAACTATACAGAAATCTACAGAAACCATTAAAGTTTTAATAATTAAACGTTTATTTCTTAAGTTTACCTTTTATAATTCTAATTAGTGGTTTTGCAAAATTCATAATTATCTAAATTAAAATCACAAGGTTTGGCTGACGATGTGTGCCCATTTTTACAACAAATGCTAGATATCAAGTGCATATTTTATTTTTCCTACTACTTTATTAAACTACGTCCAGTATTTTTAGCGAAAAGTTCTTATAATGCAAAATAATATAACTGAATATAATTATAATGTATTTCATAAAACAGGAATAATAATATACATTAATTGGTGTAGCCATCTTTTCGACTAGACATGCCAGAGCCAGAGTACCACCAGTAGTAAATAGCTCTAATAGCTCTTTTTTGTGATACAAATATAGTACTTACTTCTGCAGGATTTCCCCAAAGAAGAATCCCATAGGACATAAGACTAATATAATAGCTAAAATACTCTATTCGGGCCGTTTCAACATCTGTTAATGTTCTTATTTATATAGCAATAGCCAATATAGAGGGCCATATAGCAATTTATTATCAATCATTATACCTAAAAAGACAGTGGATTCAACAAGATCCAGTTTACCTCCATTTAGTTGTACATTGGTATCTACTAGCCGAACATTAGACATTGAAAATCTAATACACTTTGTTTTGGTTCTCTTTAAAAGAAGATTGTTAACTGAGAACCAATGTACAACTTTGGATATTGCATTATTTACTTCGTCATACTTACCTAATTGTGTTTTACTTTAAATTTAAGTGAAGTGTCATTCGCGAACATTAGGTTCAATATCGTGGGTATACCTTAATAAGGTAATTAAATACAAACATCGATGTTTATCATTCAGAGGCCTGCCCTTGCCGGGAATCGAACCCGAACCTTGCCCTTGCTTGGTTGTAGTTAGGCGTGTACGCTAGCCACTCTACCAACGGGACGGTAAAATATGTATACATAAAAGACAAAGCTGATTGGTTGATTTATCAACGCANNTTCCTTAGGAACCCCCTAGGGATAGAAACATCAAATTTCGAATACGTTTTCCTCCTATGATGTAGGCATTCGCTAAAACAGGATTTCACAAAATAGGGGATTTATGTTTATGTTCCGTTATCACGCCAACATTGCTAAATTGATTTTAACATTAAAAAATAGATTAAGCTTTGGAGAAGGATGTAGGCTACTTTCATCTCTAAAATTTTACGGGTAGCGTTAGAGATCTAAATGTTAAACAACTTTTTTAACATTTAGATCTCTAATTTATTAATCAACGGTCATTGATCTGAATGTTCCCGACATGCCCATATATTCTTCGTTAAAAATGCCTCGATTTCTTAGTGCTTCATTGGTACGTGCCTTGTTTATTTCTTTTCTATATTCAGTGAATTCAGGAGAATACAACTCCTTATACAATTCATCTGAAAAGTAACAAAGTCACCTATTTCATAAATATACAGATGAATCTTTATCGTTTAAAATATGTCCTGTTCGTCTCCGTTGTTAACCTGTAATTACTTTTCTGTATTTTGGCTCATTCTGTAATGACCGCAAAATAACTAAATGGTCTTACCCATGTGTTTTTAATAATATGTTGTAACCAAAGGGTTGAATAGTTTGAAGCTATCAAAACGACACAAACAGATTCTAAGTTATACGTAGATAATGTGACATTTACAGATGTTATACTATGATATATGACCGATGTAAGCTTAGTCACAAAACTGATCCGTTAAGCTGGGAACACACTATCAGCTTACAGCCACGACTGATAAATGTGTTCATACTGTACGCGGACGCTTTCGGCTGATATTATTAATATCTTTGCCTACATATATTTACTGGCTGATATTATTAATATCTTTTGCTAGGCAGCTCGTAAAATGCGAGCATACTGCATAGCCTCACCGTCACTAATACCGTGATATCTGACTAGGTGGTAGAGTTTAGCAGCGACTCGCCCGGATTAGTACCACTGCCCTACCTATTCCTGCCACCATAACATCATAACGTGTTCCGGTTCGGAAGGCCGGTAAACTTACTTTTGCTCGAGGCTTAACATCCCGGCCTCAGGTTGGCAACGCACCATTACCACCTTTAGTGTGAATTTCTCACCATCAGGAAATCCGTCTATTTGTTTGCCTTCTAATATCTTAAAAAATCTTTCGAATGTCCGAACGTTCAAGGTCACGTCCACGACTTACTTCTATTACTTTGCAAGGCTCAATGTTCTTACATTTTCTAGATAGCCTGTAAGTAGCGGCTGTCAGCCGCATCCGATAGTGTGTTTCCGGCTTAAGCTTATAAATTTCAATAGTAACAGATATGCAATAAGCTACATTTTTTTAGTTTTTCGGTATGTTAGTTATGCTCCACTGTGTAAAATAAGCATTTCCATTCTAGGCTTTCCAGCTTATTAGCTCGTAAAAGACGAGAAATAGATTACTTAATATAATAATTTATACCTAATAAGTGATAAACTCATTACTAACATTGCACTTGCACATGATCCTATCAAAGGCCT
Organism: Calephelis nemesis; assembly: GCA_002245505.1. Taxonomy (NCBI): domain Eukaryota; kingdom Metazoa; phylum Arthropoda; class Insecta; order Lepidoptera; family Riodinidae; genus Calephelis; species Calephelis nemesis. The sequence goes on from NJDD01001633.1 coordinate 127,341, forward strand.
AAAGGACACAGTTGTTTCTTAAAATAACTAAGGTAAAGTAAAGTATCTTCAGGCACAGTTCCCCGAAAGGGTAGGCAGAGTTACATGGTTGTAACCCACGACTAGCCGAAGATACTAAGTCCCACAATGTGTTAGGTGGCAAGCCTAACACATCGCCAACCGGGCACATATCCAATCCCGAGCAACATTTTTTTAATTAACGGGACCTCGTGCAGTCAAGTCCAACACCTGAACCGCTAGACCACAGAGGCGATTTAAAATAATTAAAGTCATGTGTTTGTTGGCTGTTTCATGCCATAAGAGAAACTAACTGACCTTTCAATATCGATAATGGTTTATCGTTTCCTCCATACTCTTGTGGAAGTATTTCTTTCGGTACATATTCATAAACTGTGTCCATTGTATTGTGAATTATTACCCGTTTTCCAAGTTTTGGCCCTAGAAGTGTTCTAATAATATTAACCAAAGTTTCGATAGTTTTTGGTGCATTTACAAAGTGAAATGCTCTTAACCTCATGCTAAGTCCTTCCTGTAATAAAACATGAAATGAAATTTGCTATAAATATTACAACATTTTCTGATTATTTACACAACTTTTATACACTACAAATTAAGCCAAAAAGCATAAGTCAGTGGCAGAATCGTCCACCATTAGAACAATCTAGAAATTTAAATTTCTAGACAATTATACAAGTACTGTTAGGTAGACTAAGAGGTAAGTATTACAAATTGAATCTAAGTTACACAAATTGAATCTAATCCAAAAGTAAGCAAATTACATACTTGTGTCATGGGTGTTAGTTTACAATTTTAATACATAAAAATAGTTAAATAAATATACCAGAACAAATTTAATAAACACCCAGACTCGGAAATGCAGAAAATGTTCATCACACAAATGCCTGTCCCCGTCGGGAATCGAACCCGGGTCTCGCAGTTGGTCGGTGTAGTTAGGCGTGTACGCTAGCGACTCGAAAAACGGGGCGCTTAAATGACCAAGCAACCAATCTAAAATTAGCAAATTTATCTTACAAAGTTTATTTCAAAGGTTTTTCTCAACTCCGATAAGCTCAATCTTGCTATCAAATCCACAACACTTCCATTTTTCCAATCCAAAAATATCGTTATATGATTGCAATAGTCTTTATATTGCACATATTGGAATATCTGAAATAAATAATTTCATTTTCCCAATAACATTCTAATGGCTCTCCTGGCATTAAATGCCTACTTAGCATTAAACCCCGGCATTAAATTAGTAGTTGACTTATTTATTAGTACTAGTGGTCGAAATTCGACCATAATAAATTTTAATATCTTGTTGATAAGAACGACATCTTCATTTCTCGAGACCAAGTTCTCTGTTTTCAAAGTGTATGGGTGCGCCATCTGTGGTCTTTTATCGTTATCATCAATATATTTGTTTGTGTGTGTCAAATGCATGGTAGTGTGAGTAATGTTTTATTTATTGATTAAATGTACTTTACATGCATTATTATTGAAAAATAATAGTATTCTGCACTTCTCCTACACACAAACTATAAGTGTGCCATAATTTATAAACCACCGAAGCGATGTATCAATAGGAATTCTTGTAAAAAAAATATTTATAGATCATGGATATTTCTTTTTTAATTGATTTGATTAAGACGCTTTTACTGAATGTCAGTCAATAAAAGATACTCACTAAAGCAAAGTATCTTAAATAAGTGGTTACGTCAAAGTCCTTCATGTCATCTCCATGATATTTTAGCATGCACACTCTGCCATAATCAGGAGTCAGTTCACTCAATAGACATTCAGAGCTGAAAGAAGACAACCTTTATTTCAATGACTAAGTAGTTGCAATGTAATTGATTTTAGCATGTAAAAGAAGTAAATGAAAGTGTGAACATTTAGTTGGGTGGAAAATAAAAATAGAATCATCTCGATCACGTTAGTTTTCAAACAAAAATATCCGCATCAAAATTGGTCTAAATACGTACATATGTTTTTTAGTCAGAGGTTAATAAAACCTCTCATTTTGAAATAATGCAACACAATTATTTGGGAGCTACGATGCCAAAGACAAACATACATACACACACAAAAAAAGTCAAACTTACAACATCTGTATGTGGTTTAGAAAAACTGCAACGATTGCGAAACATACGTAAAACTGTAACTTTAAAACTATTGTCCATCAGCCTCGTCTCATTTAATTTATGAGGTCCTTATCATTAAGTCATTATCATCAAAAAATCCTATTAATATTATAAATGCGAAAGTTTGTATGTATGGATGTATGGATGTTTGTTACTCTTTCACGCAAAAACTACAAAGCCGATTACGATGAAATTTGGTATGCAGGTAGCTGAAGACCCAGAATAATATATAGGCTACTTTTATTCCGGAGTTCCCGCGGGATTGGGACTTACGCGGGTGAAACCGCGGGGCGCAGCTAGTATGAATATAAGTTGAGGCGATTCAGATAAGTCCAAACTCGATAGTTTTACCAGTAGGCATTCCAGGGTTACGTCTCCTATCTTTGAGCTCCGAAATTAAATCAGCTCAGTGGTATCCGCATTATATCCGTTATATATCCGTTATATATCATTATATATCCGTTAGTGTTTTAATTGTTGAGCCTTACATAAGTTTAAAAGTTATATATACTCATAATGTGTCTGATATCCATTGCGATGCTTGCAAATGAGCTGATGATCTTCAACTCCTGAACAGGTATCCATAAATGATTTATAAAACCATGTCAATCATGGTAGTGCTCATGTTTGTGTTTAGATAAATTAAAAGATTGCGAAACAAAATAAAATAACTTAAAGTTTCACCCATTTTGCTAACCTTTTTGTTGGCTTACCTCCCAGTTGAATAATCAATATCTATCTTCAACTATCTTCAAGCTCCATCATCAGACTAGCTCCGTGGTACCAGTACTCGTTAGTGCTAGTTTTGTTACATCTCACATATGCATAAAAGAGAAACAAATACGCATAGTGCGTCTAATACCTACTCCGACGTATACAAAAATACTGCAAATGAGCTGATGACCATAAAGACCTTGACAGATGACCGTAAACTATACCACAGAACCATCTCGATCACGTCAGCTTTCAAACCAAAAAAAAACACCGCATCAAAATCCATTACGCTGAGAAATTACGATGCCACACACACAGAGAGCATTATAACATCCCTCGTTTTGCGTCGGGAGTTAAAAGGGAATTAGCGACATACTTGCATCCGTTAACTCGTGATACTATGAACAAAGGAAATATATATCGATTTTTACATAAATGTACCTAAATATGAGATATATTGTAGCTGGTATTAGTCACTATGTAATTACTATACTTATAGTACGAGTACTATATAATTTTTGGCCCAGGTTATAAAAAGGTGAAAAAATAATATAGGTTTCTTTACACAGGTCCCAAAATTACTTCCTAGGTTTATTTTTATTTAATAATTTATCTTATGAAAATAACTACGTTAATCAAAACGATTTCAAAACTAATAAGTAAAAAATAATAAAGATTCAATATTATTTATATACTACCTATTATTTATATGTGCCATTTACTAATAGGTTTGAAGTCGGTACCAAGTCTCAAACTAATAATTATTGTATTATAAGTAAGTATTAAAGTGGCTTGGCATCAACTTCAAACATAAGTAAATGGCACATATTAATAATAGGCTGTATAATAAATCTTTAATATTATTTGCTTTTTGGTTTTGAAGTTGGTTTTTATTAACGTAGATTTTTATGATCTGATTTACTTTAATAAAATTAAACTCCGCGATACGTGAAAGAAGATAAAAAATGTTCATAAAATAGTAAATAATGGGCGTCTCAACCAAATTTTATGGGACCAATTCAAAACTATTACGTATCAAACAAAAAAAAAATCAAAAACCTCGGAGAAATCGATGTAAATACATAAAAAAATATACCGGCCGAATTAACAACCTCCTCGTTTTTTTGAACTCGGTTAATAAAAAATAATTATACTTACATTGCCCCCGAAAATACATTCCTGTCGATTTTATCAGTTCCAAAAAACTCTGGTATTAGATTTCTTAAAGTGCATAGTTTATCTATTTTCTTTTTGCTCTTTTCTACTGACCCTTTATTGTTGATAAGTAATCTTTCCAAAAATCCTCTATCTGTAAGACGATAACAACCTGATTAATTCTTGACGTCGATTTTAATTTTTGTTAATGTTGTACAAAATCTTAATTTTCGGATTCTAATATATAAAACTAAATGTAAGTCACTATAATGTTCACTATTGGTGATTAAGTTTAAACACCCTATAAACTTAGAGCTGTTCTTCAATAAAATAGTAACCCGCGATTTAGATAACACTTCTTTACAAGTATTAGTATAGCAAGTATTATAGTATAGTCGTTAGTTTTCCGATAACTAAAAAAAAGGAGTACACTTTTTACACACCAAAGTCTTTTTCTCAAAATGTTCTTGTTTTGCAGCCCATTCCTGTAGCACATCTATAGCATCGTTCATTCGTTTCAGGGTTTCAAATCCATACTGATTTCTAAGATATTGCAATGTATCTGGCTTATACTTTAGAATAGGATTTTTTGGTAAAAATTCCATGGCAATTTAAGGAAAAAACCAAAATTGATTTAAAGCTTATTCAATCTACCACAGATTTCTTAACTATTCTACATATAGTGCCCATCTGATGATATTTACTTTAAAACTCGTAAGGATCATTAAAATTAGTTATTACGATGCATCGATCGTAAATTTCTGTAAAATACAGTACAGGAAACATTAATAATAATAACAATATCACATTATTTTTCTGTCACGAAGGCCATGAATACCTCAACAGTATTCTCAACAGGATACAGGTATGGGCAACTTGTTTGAGCCATTTTTTTTTAATTTTCACCTGTTCATCAGTTTCGGGCGGTGTTGTGCTAGAGAGAATTGGTGCGATTTATTTTTATTAGCTCTCTCGGCTAGGCTCAGTGAACTACAGCAATCTTGAACATTTGACATACGCAGGAAAAATGGCCTTTGGAGGTGGAAAGGCTAAGGAGAACGAGCACCTACATTTGTGTTGTCAACCCCTTCAGGGAAGAGAGCAAAGATTCACGAGCAGGAAAGCCAATGATGTGGCAGTATCGCTTGCATTTTCTTTAAGATTCGGTCCGTAAAATTGAGAAAGTTGAAAGGCCATGGGAGATGGTGGGTTATCCACCAGTCAATTCTATATAAATTTACTGAACTGATCGTAAAGAAATTTTACACGATGTTTTAAGGAAGGTATAGGTTAAGTTATAAAGAAAATATCAAATCTTTAATGTGGTAAGCTTTCAGTATATAAGCTCATAGCTAAGACGATCAAAATTCGTGGTCCTGCTGTTCGTGTTTCTTTCTGGTTCGGGCATGTGGATAGAATGACAGATGAAAGATTGACAAAGCAGATATACAATGCGAATGTGGATGGATGTAGGTACCCGGGGAGACCAAGGCTGACATTTCACGATCAGATCAATCGGATATTATCCGAGGGTGGTGTCAAGAGTCAACCGGCGTGTTTGTATGAAAAGGGTAATGAATGTCAAGGAAGCAAGACAGGTTTGTCGGGATCGTGAGGTCTGGCACTCGATACTCTCTGCCTACCCCGTAAGGGACTTGGCGTGAAGATATATGTGTGTATGTGTGTTTCTTTCTGGGTTCTCTTCCATACATTTTGGCGGACCTACAAAGTACCCGAATACTGAAAACATTCGGTCTGCTGTGCATTAAATTCACTTATCAGACACTCATTCACAACTTAGTTCCGTATCTGAATAACGTAATCCTAAGAAGTAATCGCGAGGTCGGTGTATGAATCCTCGCTAGAATTGTCGCCTGCACAGCGATGAATAACAACATTTAATAATGTGGTAAGACAAAAGACAAAAATATCAAAAAAAGTCCTTAAACATTTCTCAGGATACTTTTTACTAAAACCACTAAAAACATTCAATAAAAGTTTTCTTGCCAGCAATTTTAGAAATCAATGTTCATTCTTACATTACTCTTGAAAATAAGTCTCTTTTTCCTCCTAAAATTTTTAACCGACCTCTTTCTAAGCATCAGTATTCATTCCAAAAAGTCTCTACCCGTAAATTTTCTAACACACCTACCTTAGGTGTGTTAGAAAATATTAAGATCGGTTTTCGATATTAATGACTTCTTCTGTCGAACGGCATTCTATGACGTAATACTCGTAAAATAACATTATATTGTCTTATTATTAGGTGACAGTTCTTCTTTACTCCAAGCTGTGTTATATAATACATCAAGAATAATATACATATAAGTATATCAAGAAATATGTAGGGAAAATAGTTTTTTTTTTTTGAGTTTTATGTGCTAGACTCTAGAGCCAGCTAAAAGTGTTTGGCGGGTATATCTTCTAAAGGAGAATTGCTACTTTGGGTTTGTCTTACGCATAGATTATCTATGGAATTAATTTTAAAGGGAGGCCGTTCTGTTCTCCAGAGACACGACGACTGTATACTAAATTATTTCAAACGGAAGTTAGTTCGATTTAAAGGTAAAGGGGAAAGGAAATTAGGATATTGTAACTTAAGATATTGACTTTAGGAATGCAGAGAATATAATATCATATCAAATTTACACATTACAGATTGTAATTAAAATTTATTTCTTTTTTTTGATTAAGTTATATTTATTTTGAAAGCTTGATTATAAAATTACATTTTTATTATAGTCATTAAATAAACCAAAAATTAATAATAATTAAGCATACAATAATATAACTATATAAAAGTAACAAACAAAACTAAACTCATTACGCTGTGATTTAAGACATGGATGTTGGAATGACGAGATAAATACAATATAGGGTAAGTGCACCTGTTCGCGTCCACCGCACAGTTCNNTCCATTTCGCGGACAC
>NJDD01001633.1:134686-149111 GCA_002245505.1 Calephelis nemesis
CTGTCTATAATACNNNATATTAGAAACACAAAAACACAGACAAAAGAACCGTTCGCAAAACTTTTCCTATCTAAAAATAATAAATCTTAGCTATGCACAAAAAGTGTGTAAATACATAATTTTAGCAAAAAAAATAGTGAACCGGCGCGCAATTATTGACGCGCAAAGACTGCAATTATTGTTCCTAAACCTTGTTGATCTTAAGAATGAATATAGGAATAAAAATAATAATAATTTCGATTGATTATTCTATGTTTTAAAATTAAAATGAGGTGGACGTGAACTGGCACACCAATTTTATAAATCAGCCCGTTTGCGTTCACAGTGGACGCGAACTCATCTTACTATCTAAAATTTGACCCTTCATTTTATTTTAAGGAAATATGTGGATGGGGATTTAATTTATTTTTACCATTATTACTATGCGTCCACATAATTATCGCATTAGAAAAAGATATAGATGACGAAATTTACCTAAACGAAAACTGTGGTGATGGATGGATGGATACCAGTTTGCGTCCACTTGTTTCTTTGAATACTAAATCTTAATTAACTCTTTTATAACATTAAATCAGACAGTCTTATGTAGGTGGCAGTCGATAGAGTGCGTCGCATCATCCCTTTGGGACTAGTACCTGCCATCGCTCCGGAAAGGAACAAGCGCATCGAAGTGTTTCTGACTTTTATCCAATTATTCGTTTATGACGTCGATTAAGTTATTCAAATACTAAGTCGTTTCTCCGCGATTTGCTCAAACGACGTGCGCCCGTCACAGGGCACACGTTTAACACAGTCTCAGGCCTTACATTTTTGTTTTCATTTCACTGACAAAATACAATAATACCATTTAATAAATAATAGGGTACTATACATAAAATGCACCATTTCACTATCCCATACATAAAATTCTTAGGTAATTAATATACATATTTAGGTCGAGTTTCTAGATTCAAGAAACAAGTCGTTTTGCCTACGAATGATTGTTTTTTGTACGAATAGTACAAAATTTGACTACAGCCGTTCGTTTTTCATTTATTACTCTAAAGTTTAGACTGAGTCTAAACATATTTTTGTGTAGCTATGAGCAAAGCTTCGTTACTTATAGGCTAACTACCAACGGTTACACTGACGGTTTACAGTTCGTTGAATCGGACTTTAGTCGACAGTTAAAGTTCTAAATGTCCCTGACATTCCCATGTGTTCTTGGTTAAATGTGTCTCCCTGCCTTAGAGCTTCATTAGTGCGCGCTTTGTTCATTTCTTCTCTATACTGCGTGAACTTCGGAGAGTGCAGTTCATTATACAATTCCTCTGAAAGTTATGATATATATTTTACTAATAGACACGGTTTCTTTTAACACAAGAGAATAACAGTTTATTAAAGTACAATATCGAGCTATTGCTATTTTAAAAGCTTAGTGTTACATCATTATAACAATTGTTGTTATAACTATTCGTTAGTATTGACATGTTTTGTAAATTTTTACATTCATGTATATAAATGTCCAGCCTTTTTATCATCCCTTATTTATGTCTTTGGGATAACTTCATTATTTTGTGTACATTCAAATTGTCGTTGAACTATGTTCATAACCTTTCCCCATTTATGTTTTTTTCTGTATTGGTCTAGGTTTCTTTTGTAGAAAAGACCATCTGTCTTTCTGCTAGGTGGCTTACAAAAGGCGAATATATTTGTAATGGGTCATTGCTAGAAAGATCATTGTTTTGAAGGTACCATTGTTTCTACCAACAAAAAGTTAGTTCGTTGCTTTCTCCGGATAGTGATTCACCACTTTGCATATTTCTACCACCATTATGATAGCGTCATGATACAAAGAGTAGGCTAACCTAACACACAGGACGGCAACGTACATACAAGATCTAAAGTGTCCGTTTGTTACAACATTACTTGGACAAAAGCCAACTGATTTTGATGGTTATTTTAAGATTAGTTCATGATTTCGAGTTGGTGCCATATTAGGTATTGTTATAATCTAGCTACTGGTTTTTGAGTTATACTTAATAGTGCATAAGATTTTTACTTCAATATAAGGGAAAAATGTATGCATTACTAAATGTAATTTAAAAACTACTAGTAGGATATTGAGAAAATATCTGTGGGATCAACTTGGAATCATTTGTTTTCTGCTGGAAAAAGATTTGATCGCGACTTGGTATCCACAAAAATAGCCGGTTCGGTTTTTGCAGTTTTAGTTATATCTTTTATATATATTCAGAAATCAATTAAATCGATACAATCGTTAAATTGTAAATACCAAACTATGTTTCCTCATTTAGATATTAGAAATCAGTTTACCTGTCAATATGGACATCGGTTTATCTTTTCCACCATATTCTTGTGGAAATATATCTTTTGGTACGTGCTCGTACACCGTATCCATTGTTCTGTGTATGTGTATTCTATTACCCAGTTTTGTACTTAATAATGATTTTAAAACGGTCACAAAAGTTTCAATTGTTTTAGAATTCTTCACTTCGTGAATTGCTTTTACTCTCATGCTGAATCCCCCCTGTGATTATAATACAAAAAATGAGTTCTTTGTTGTGTAATATAGCAATTTACAGCAATATATTCTTACTGCAGACTTATTTATTTATTTATTTTTATAAATACTGAGAAAGTGCTGGGTGGCAGTTTGTCCGGATTGGTATCACAGCATTACTTATTCCTATGGATATTATGTTGTTACTGTGGGTTTACTCTTGAATCGATATCATGCAAATTGGAAATTGAATTGTAAGTATATGTCATTTTAGGCACATTTGAACACAATACTAGCGGAATGTTAACATCCAAACAAATGCAACGAATCCAATTAAATAATTTATTGTTTACTATTATCTAAATTGTCATATTTCACCAATATTGTATTCAAAAGTAACTAAAATGACAACCTCAATTCCGATTTCCAATATTGCATGTATTGAAGTTCAAGAGTAACCTTACTGGTCGTTGTCACGTTCAGTGCTGTAAGGAAGAATAGCCGGAACACTTTTATATGTGGCTTAAAATCCTAGCTATCGGTCAGAGCTGCATTTATCACGTCTATAATGATGGCATTTCCGACATGCCTGAGTTAAATTTTATATACCTAGAAGTTTGCTGCTACTTTGTTGCTAATTTGTTGCATAAAATAAATTATTACTTTAATTTATTTTGCAAAACAAGGACAATTCTAGCTTAGTATTATGCTTGCATTCTAACTTAGTAAGTCTAAATAAAATAAATTTAAAATATGTAGAAGTATGATGATATTTTGTTGTTTTTGTTACGTAAAACAAATTTTGTTGCTTTTACGAACTTAGAAAAAATGAGGACAATGTGGATTTTACATTAAACTAGCATTGTCACGCAAACAAATCTGGAGGACATTAAATTAAGATAATGACGTTGGATTTTTTTTAACCACTGTTAAAACTGAGGACAATGCCAGCTTAACGTCAAGCTTATTAAAAAGCAGGACACGAAATTTGTCTGCTTTAGTTACACAGACCTTATATAATAGTATTGAAGAATATAAAAAACTTACAAAACAAATTTCAAAACCTTTTCTGATATGCGGCAAGTCGAGTTTAGAAATGAAATCAAAAACGCTTCCGTTTTGCCAGTCCACTATCACAGTCACGTGATTGCAGTAATCTTTCATTTGTAAGTATTGATATATCTTAAATTAAAAAGTAATAACATAATTCCACTTCAAAATAATTAAATATCTAGGTAATGTTATATTTTATACTTAGATGTTTTACAGAGGAAATATCTTACAGTTATTACTATATATTACTATATATACTATACTATATATATAATATGCTCCGTTTTCCACATACATTAATATTTTCAGCGATACATAATTTTTCATTAATAGTCCACGCATCAATTAAATTCCTTAATTATCGCTCACTTTAAATATAACTCATTTAAGCAGTAGTAATTTACAAATTTTCGGATAGACAAGAATTTGCATGTACAATTTAAACTTATGAAGATAAATAAATAATAGATAAATTACTTACTAGAACAAAGTATTGAATATAAGCGTTAACATCAAGATCTAACATATCGTCTCCACGGAACCTAATCAGATGTACTCTTCCGTGATCAGGAGTCATATCGGAGAGCAAGACATCAGTGCTGAAACAAAAAAAAAACTAGGATACTGTCGATAGGTAGTAGTTTATTGGTGTAACAAAAATTTAGATATTTAATTACACGAATTTTATTTTGGTTTTTCTCATAACTTTCGGAAAGCACTGTTAAAATATAGTCTAAGATCCGAAGTAAGGTCGACCTACACCGAGCTGATATATAACAAAATGAAACCGGTTTTATAGCAAATTTATTAATCAGAAAATTTATTGAAAGTGGGTTGCCTAAAAAATCCTGTACATTTATTTTATTTTTTAAACGGGTTTTTATTCATAAATTGATGCTATGTTACGGTTTTATTGCGATATAAAGTAGGTATAAGACGAAGTTGAAGACGTTGGGCTGCCTGTTATATATCTAGATTGCCAGATATAAACAGATAATTGTCGATGCTAGTTACTTTCACAGAATCGGATAATAAAAAAAAATTATCACCATATGTGCAGTTCTGTTACAATTTTTACAAATTATTATGATTTGTGTTGATATATACAGTTGCCTGAAAAAAAAATGGAAAATGAAAAACATTTTTTTAAACAATTAAAAAATGTTCGGTCCAGGATTTGTATAGGCAACCCACTTTTAATGTTATCGCTAATATACTTACTTAACTATAAAATATGTTTTATTCTATTATCAGTTCGGTGTAAGTCGATGTAGGTTCAGATCTTCTACTAATAGTAGATAGCAATTTCGATTGCTTATTTCAATCAATTAATGTTCATAGAATTAGTATCTTCACGCACATATTTCCGAAGAGGTAGGCAGAGGCACAACCAGGGCACCCACGACTAGCCGAAGACACTAAGTCCACATTTCCAACCGGGCACATTTCCAATCCCGGCCAACATTTTTTTACTAGAAATTGGAAAAATCCAATTTTCTTTTTGTTTGCCGACCCGGAATTCGAACCCGAGACCTCATGCAGTCAAGCCCAACACCCGGACCGCTAGACAACAGAGGCGAAAATTCATAGAAAATTATTACAAACGCCTTGTTATTGTATGTTAGCAAAAAAATTAATGTGTTTTATTGCTCCTAGTATCTGTATTTTGTGCAGACTATTTTATAAAAGTAGTTAGTTTTTATCTTTTGGTTAAATTTAGCTTCACCCAATTTCGAAAAAGTAGATAGAAGTAGGTTGAACAGCAAGATATAAAAAGTAATTTAATTTTTAAGGTATATTATTAAAAATTAGCTACTCATAACAGAGACAGATGAAATAATAATAATAACATTATGTAAACATAAAATAGCAAGGCGTTTGTTAGAGTTTTCTCTGAGTCTTTTAATTGTTTGAAATAATTTAAGTTACTATCTGACCATATTACATTTGTATATGAAAACAATAAAAAGAATTGGACCAGCGATTTTTCTCAAAATAAATATCTCTGACGGTTTCCGAGTACTCGTCGGGACCACTGCAAAGTATGATCCCAAACATAATCACTTTAAATGCGAGTCATTTCTTAAGATAGTAACGTTATATTCTTTGGATACCCCCAAGTTTTTTGTGGACTCCCACCCGGTGGACTGAAGATCTTGTAAAGGTCGCGAAGAGTTGCTGGATACAGGCGACTGGTGACGGTGACTTGTAGCGCTCTTTGGCGGAAGCCTATGTAAAGCAACTGATGTCCTTCGGCTGATGATGATGATGATGATGATAGCAATTTAAGACATAATGGACAGATATTTATCAGCGTGGCTCTGCTTCAGATAATGTCACCACGAAACGTTTCTACTTCTTTTGTTGAAAAAAGAAAACGATAGCATAAAATTAGTTTAATAAGTGCGAAACAAAATTAGCGCCAATAGCTGTTATTATTTCACTATTCGGGGACCATAGTCATATTTATGACTAGTATATCCTGAATTATAAAATAAATTATAAATAAGTATATCCGGACAAGTTACACAAATTGAATCTAACCCCATAAGAAGCCAATTATACGGTTGTGTTGAGGGTGTAAGTCAACCGTACTAATACATAGAAATACTTTAATAGATAACAGAATAAATAAATGAACAAGACGGGTATCGTGATAGCAATACGGCAGCCTATAATCGAAGTAAATTTTGCTTTACTCCGTAGGTTAAAATATCGATTCACTTGAAATACTTTAACTTTACTTGTATTCACTTTTTTTTGTATTCAACAATAGGAAAACGATAGTGACTAACTAAATGAAACCTTAAAATAAACTGAATCAGTATCGTCCATAATAGTGATTTCAACAGCAACAATGTAATAACAATGCAAAGTGGGTAACCAAAATTGACAGCAAACATGATCACCGTGCTGTTTTAAGTGGTGAGCCCAAAATAATTAAAAATAAATACATTTAGTATAAAAAAGACGTGTGGCACTCGGAGACTGCAGCGGTAAAGCTATTGTTATGCAATGCAGGCATGAGTCACCAAATTGCGGGAGGAAGAGGGGGATTACGTATGCGCAGTAATATCGAGACAACCAATACCACAAAGGAGCCCGGATGAATGGGGATTAGGTCTTTTCTTATGATATTCGCATACTTTTTACGGTACATATATTTAAGGAATTTGCTGTCTTATCCTATAAAAAATATCAATATCTATTCACAAGTCGTGGAGTGATTGTGTACCAAATATAAAAAGGAACCGTGCCTAGAGTATGTTAATAGTTTTATTAAAAGTATTCATACTTACTATGCTCCCGCAAATAATTCCCTTTTTATTCTCTCAATTATAAAGAAATCGGGTATTGAAGTCCTCTGAGTACATAATTTCTCTAATTTTACTTTACATTTTTCTACCGATCCTTTATTGCAGATTAGTAGCCTTTCCAAGTAGCCTCTATCTGTAAGGAAAGTGGGAGTAAAATATTTACTCTTACTTTGAGAACGAATCGTTTGAGTATTCGTAGTGTCAGAAACGTTACATAAAATCAATCAATATTCAAATAATAAATGTTTCTTTGGTCATAGCACCACGCGTAAACAGACTGGACCAATTTTGCCGATTATTTCTAGTTGTATTTTATTTATGTTATTAGAAGGCAAAAAAGCAGATTGACTTCCTGATGGTACCTAAGATATCAACGCCGCCTAGAGACACCAAAGGTGGTAATGGTGCGTTGTCAACCTGAGGCCCGGATGTTTAACCTCAAGCAAAAGTAAGTTATCTTCCGAATCGTAACACGTCAACGGCAAGCACTGCCGCTACGGTTATATGAAGAAAAAAGCTAGATAAATTGCTTTATAATTTTATAAAATCAAAATTATAATTACCAAAACTTTTCTTTTCGAAATGTTGCTGTTTTGAAACCCATGCTTCTAATGAGTCTATGGCTTCGTTTACTCGTTTCAATGAGTTAAAGCCGTACTGTTTCCTAAGATATGTTAAAGTGTCTGGTTTGTATTTTAATATAGGATTTGCTGGTATAAATTCCATATTGGAGTTTCTTGTTAAAAATTCTGAAGAAATGTAAAATCATTGTGTGCTAACATTTCCTTTTTAAGAATATCATTAGATGCCAATTTAAAGTTTGACTTTTATTCAAAACTTGTTTAAAGGCAGGACACATGTACTCGTTGCGGTGACGTTAAATGGTCATAGAATGATTATAGCTTTTGTGTTTATCGTATAAATATTTACATTCAATAAAAATTTATATTAAAATAAAGCCATTATAAAGTTTGTTTTAGCTGGACACTGTTTGAGGGTAGGTAATGAAAAATAATTGAAAAAGATTTATTTGCTGAACATGTGTGTTAAAAGTGGTTACAAAATTGTTTAAGCACTGCAACGTATTGTATCACATTGTGGTGTGCAAATATTTTTAAAAGTAATTATTTTATTGTGTACATAATGTATTCGTTCTTAGAAAAAATGTTTTATATTTATAACAATTTGAATGATGAATTATTATGAACAATTTTAAAATGTAAATTAATTTGACCTTTTCTCTCGTAAAATACCACCGTTTTCAAACCTACCTATGCAGGAGAAGTAACGGCAAAACAAACTCCTCGTCAACTATGATTTCCGGAATTATAAAAAAATAATTTTACTACAAATATTCTTTTATTAATGCTTGCCTGTAAGAAAATCTTTAAAAATATAATTTTTTTTCTCTAACAGTAATTCAAATACCTCACTTTGAAAATTTTTTAATGCCAGTGATTTAAGATTATCAGGAACCTGGTTAAATAATATACGAATTGACATGCAGTATAGATTATTTTTGTAAATGTCGAGGTATTGGTCAGGCAGAGTTTCTTACTATTTTTTGAATGTGATAAACCTTAGACTTTAGCATTTGTTTGAACAAATTATGATGTTTTTTTTTTTACAAATACACAAACAGTCACAATATTTAAATAAGGTAAAGGTTATATTTTGAGAGACCCAAAAAGTGGCTAGCATGAATGCAACTGATTAATACCCTAGTATTACGATTACGATACTATTATTAGTATAACGATATTATTTAGAACGAGCAATACCTATATCTCTTATATAAAAAAAAGCTACACTCGCTGGTATAAGAAATACCATATTTCAAAACGTATAAAACACACCCATAATATGCTAAAAAAGATGCATGTAAGCCTAACACTTCACTTATTCGTCTTAACACGTCTTATAAAAACCTGTTAATTTTTTTTCGAAGTGAATCAATTTGCGACTTCCAATTACAAAATTTATCAGTTTTTATTATAGCAAGTTAGTAAAATCTACATTTTCAACTAATTCTGTCTTCGTGAGATTTATTTTAAGATTCTTTTTATTTAGCAATTCTGCCACCTCAGTCAAAGTTTTACTTGATTCTTTAAATAATATTTTTTTATTTTTGCACTCGAAGAGAAAGGTAGTATCATTAGCAAATAAGATAAATTCATGGTTTATAGCACTAGACAAGTAATTTATGTAAATTAAAAAAATAATGTCCCTAAAACTATGCCTTGTGGTACACCATGGTCATTAAAATATATATCTGGAAGTTCCGAGAGGCGAGAGTGGGTGTAAATTTGAAGATCGTCTGCATAAAGGTGGAAGTGGGAGGATAAGAACAGAGTTACAGAATTGATGAATGATGTGAATAGGAGAGGTGACAAAACGCCACCTTGAGGTACACCACTAGTAAGAATGGACCAAGATGACATAACTTCTGCCGCTTGAACAAATTGTGTTCGTCCCTGTAGATAACTGCGAAACCAATTAACAGAAGCAGGAGATAAATTGAAAGTTTGTAATACTTCCAGTAGCACGTCGTGATCCACAGAGTTGAAGGCGTTACTAAAGTCAAGCAAAGTTAACACTGTTAACATCTTGTTGTCCATCGCGAAACGAATGTCATCCGTAATCTTTACTAGCGCAGTAGTCGTACTGTGCCCTGGACGGAAACCGGACTGAAGATCATAAGAATATTATCTGGCATATTCGTCCTCTTCTTTTGAAATTAACAACTTTCTGTTTGTTGCCCTACCAGAGAATCGAACCAGGGACCTCATGAAGTCAAGTCCGACGACTGAACCGCTAGACCACAGAGGCGATCTGTCCTATGTCCAGACCTCTGTCCCTATGTCCCTTTGTGTGCTTAAATCTTTAAAACTACGCAACGGATTTTGATGCGGTCTTTTTAACAGGGAAAGTGATTGAAGAGGATTGTCATTACCGTGCAAAGCCGGGGCTGGCCGCTAATGTAAGATAAATAATTAGCCGGCTCTTTTGACGTTATGAGACAACAATAGGCTATAGACATAATTGATTTTACTGGGGCTTTGCTGTTATGTGGTCAAGATCTTAGGCCATATTTAAGTGGTAGTATTGATATCTTTAGTACTAAACATTATTATTTACGACAGAATTTTTGTTTTGCAAATATTTTTTTTATGACTTTGGAAGGCAAACAAGCAGACGGATATCCTGATGTTAAGAAATTCACGTCGCCTAGAGACACCAAAGGTGGTAATGGTGCGTTGCCAACCTGAGGCCGGGATGTTAGGCCTCGAGCAAAAGTACGTTTACCGGCTACCTTACCCTCCAAACCGGAACACATCAAGACGTTATGGCGGCAGGAATAGGTAAGGCGGTGGTACCAATCCGGGCGAGTCGCTGCTAAACTCTACCACCTAGTCAGATGTCACAATGCTAGTGACGTTAAGGTTATGCTCACCTTTTACGAGCTGCCTGGCAGAAAGGCAGATGGTCTATTCTACAAAGGAGCCCGGACCAACACTTTGCTCTCACAATGTCGCCATTATTGTGGCGATTCAAATGCATGTAAAATACATTGTTAAAAAGTCAAACTTGTATTTATTCTGATTATCATAATATTTCTTCTATATGCTATGCGATTTTTTTCTATATGTCCCCGTGTTGATCCAGCTCAACTGCGCAGGATAGGCCATCTGCCTCTTTGCCAGGCAGCTCATAAGAGGCAAGAACTAGTTTAGGTCTTTCCCAAATATACTACTGACGATAGAGTGCTATGCAGCCACTCGCCCAGTTTTGCTTTATTTCAGATATCTCAACACATTGCGTTCTGTTCTCTAAATAATATTATAACCATTCTATTATTAAATATTTAAACGATTCTAATGATTTACCTTTAATATCATATCTCACATGTTTTGTTAACAAAATTTTGTGTGAGTAAGGGAGTCTATGTAAATACTTTTCAATAACATTTATAGAACTGAAGACTCCTCTTAGACGAATGTAGTAATGATTATGATTATGACTCTTAATAAAATGGAGAAAGTATAACGCCATGTTTTTTTGATAAAATAGAGAGAGAAAACATAATATGGTATAAGGCTCTTCTAATAGTAAGAAAGACTTCCATTGTGGCGGCCAGAATAGGTCAGGCTGGGTCAGACGGTTGATCCCTAACCATGCAACTTTTTGCACAGCAGTCCATTACCAATTGTGTTAAAGCTCGTAAGAGTATGTATGTATGGGGAATACACCTATGCTCGCCTCTTACGAGCTACTTGGCTGGGAGGTAGATGGTTGATTTTACATAAAAGATCCACACCAATGCAGGAGATTTCTCAATGATGGCAAGATTTCAAAAGAATGTGTCAATTATGTATACCTAAGGCGTTGCACATTAAACATGTTGTGTCTTAGCCCTTTTAAACTGCTCAATAAATCTTTTTAAGATGGGTAAATATTTCCGTCGTCTATACAAATTGTATTTTATTTGGCACTTATGAGTAGTTTATGACTTATTATGATAAGATATGATCGTTATGAACAATTTGTATACTTATATTTACTGCAATTATGACCATAACGAGGTGCTGAATAGCACGTTCGTGTAAAACTTAACACAAAAAATCATTCTTTATTTTTAGCAAATTTCGGTTATGTTCAGGTGCAAGTACCAATGATTTCTTTTAGTATAAA
This sequence comes from Calephelis nemesis, assembly GCA_002245505.1. Classification (NCBI taxonomy): domain Eukaryota; kingdom Metazoa; phylum Arthropoda; class Insecta; order Lepidoptera; family Riodinidae; genus Calephelis; species Calephelis nemesis. The sequence goes on from NJDD01001633.1 coordinate 146,252, forward strand.
ACAACGAACAATCACTTGTCATTCCTGGTAGCAAAAGAAAATCGAAAACCTTTAAAATCCATAGACGTTATAGGTGCGTAAGATTTATTAGCTGAAATATCAAGCTGAACTTGCAAGTTTGCTTAAATGAGGATAATATTAAGAGTACATCAATATTTTATTTTTATATGTGAAAGTTTAGATAGCATAAGCACACGTTTGTGTGTTTGTTATTAAATTAAGGAAATTGATATTAAGATACCCTACCTCCCATAAAGAATAAGGGCTAAATTTTAACCTTGTTAAAAAAAAAACTAAAAAGTTCTCAATTCGACCGGAATATTTTTTTATGTATGTACACCGATTTCTTCGAGGGTTCTGAAACAATTAACGTTTTTTTTAACTTAATGTTATATTATATATATGAATAGTTTCGAATTGCTCCCATAAGAATTTGATTTAAATTGGCCTATTCGTTTTTATTTCATGAGCATTTTTGTCTTCTTTCACCTATCCAGATGTTTATTTTTATTAAGTTAAACCGACTTCAAACCTATAAAGATATAATAACCTAAAAATCACATATAAATAACAAGTAGTATTAAATTTATTTTAAATCTTCATTCTTTTTTAATTTTTAGTTTTGAAGTCGGGTTTTATTAATGCTGTTACTTTTGTTATTTCAACGAATTTTGTTTACGAAAAATCTTTGTAACTTAACCAGAATTACAGAAAAAATGTTGATTTAGTTAGTATTTATACATCTTATCTGTACATGATACAAACTGCAGAGCTGATCGACTGATAAATACATCAGTTTACTGACATGAGCAATTAACGGCTAATGTTAATAATGTATCTCAATCTAATGGATTTCAAGCAATCCAGATAGCTGCGTATCCGCCGGTCTATCTCATACCTAATTGCCATATTTATCCAGTCCACGGATATGTTGTTGGCAAGCGATAACATAAAAATGGATCAAAATATCAGTCTTGGACAGCGAGTTTTGGATTAGGATTGATTATTAATATTGGCCGTATGTCCGAGGGCTCGCACTCGATGGATACCACATGATTTTCCGGAAGACCAACAACGATTGCGTATAGAGTGGTGCTGATAAATTATAAGAGTTAGTAAAGTTTAATATGGAGAAGAGTCATTGGTTGTCTGTGGCATTCACATATCACCTGTCAGGGTGGCAAAATCTAGGTGTACTGTTTCAATTCGATAAGAAAAAACCAGTCAACAGAATGGGTTTTCCTTTTGAAGAGCTGCTAACAAAGGTTAAGAAGAGTTGGAGTACTGGCAAACAAGTGGTTGCGTCTTTCTTTGGCAAAACCGGAAATTATGTAACAGTGTTGCTTAAAAATTTAAGAACAGTCGCCGTTATCAATCAGTATGTAAATATTTTTTGGAGTTTACTCCTTAAGAAACGATTTGAGTTATAAAGCCCGGTACGGAAATTTTATGAGGAGTAAAATCAAGTGTAACACGAAAAGTTGAGGCGTTACGTAGAAAGAGACAAACATATATATCTGTAGGATTGAACGTGTAAAAGAATGAGATGGAATATATCACACAGCGTATCTCATTCTCCGGATCTCCTCTTGCGCGATACTTCGTAGTCTCCGTGCAGGAGTCGCTATCTATCAAAATACTGACTATTTGGATCACACTTCTAATGTCTGCGATGAGACTAATTTAAGAAGAATTAACATAACTAAATCTGCAGTAGGAGACATGTGTGCTGCAAGATACATTTCGTAAGGAGTAAACTCCAATCGTGCGTCGTAGCTGACACACACACACTTTTTTTTTGCCCAGTGACTTAGAAAAAGTTCACGAAATGCGTCCTCACAATCATGGCATCCTTCGACATTTGACTAATGCGTATTTAAAGGTTTCAAACTGATGACGCAGTTGCCTACAGTCCGGCCTTAATTCCCAGGAATAAAAGTTTTGCAATTCTCAAGCCTAGAAGTGGCGCTGAATGCATTCCAAGATGTGTTGAAAAGTTACTAAGAGTTGCCCTACTGAAGACTGAAGAATAGGAAACTGTGAAAATATTGACGGATTTGACATTTTATATTGGAAAAGCAATAAATTCATCATACACATCTTTGTCAGATGACAAAGATGATACATCATTTATCAGAATCCAGAAACTTACAGTAAGAACTAAGTATTAAACAAATAATTATTCGTTACTATTATAATAGTTACGTAATGAATAACTTTGCAGATGAAATTTCATAAAGGTTGCGCGGCATAGTAAGGATCTTATTTTATTACAAGACAGAAGTCAAAAGTTGTTAAGCTTTCGAAAGATTTTAATTATTTTTTTAGTTTGGATGACAGATTTACAAATTTACTAAAAATTAAAGTTAAACGATTTTGTGGCAGAGTCAGATTAAAAGGGCTCTACATTTTTCGAAAACTGTTTTTCTAAGAGAATTCTTATAAAACAGTAGCATCTATAGGCCCATATAGGCTAAAAAAAAATAAAAAAAATAAATAAATAAAAATACGATGCAAGAAACGAAAGTTATGGCCATTCTAAAATGTGAATTTCATCTCTGATGAACTCATTTGGTAGGTACTCAGAATTGTGTATCTTTAGGACATAACTACCCGCGTTAACGGGTTAGAAAGGAATTAAAAATTTCGCCACGGGACTTGAATCCTCAGTAGCTCAATTGGTTAGAGCATTCGTCGGCTTGAGACGAAAGGTTACAGGTTCAAATCTTGTCTGGGGCGAAATTTTTTCTTTCTTTAAAATTTATATAAATTTATCCCACGCACAGGGCAAGTGCTAAAAAAAATAAAAATAAAAAAAAAATACGATGCAAGAAACGAAAGTTATGGCCATTCTAAAATG
>NJDD01001634.1:10652-33081 GCA_002245505.1 Calephelis nemesis
ATACTATAGTATTCCTTTACATAATTCATCATAGAAGTCGTAGTGATCTGAGTAATAGTGCAGTGTTGATAAAATATTTTTCTCACATACATCCCATTTCTTGGATGTAAGCTAAATATTTTAAAAAACTATCGAATCACAACTCATCATCAGCCGAAGGACGTCCACTGCTGGACAAAGACCTCCCCAAAGAGCGCCACAAGTCACGGTCACCAGCCGCTTGTAACAAGTGACTCCCCGCGAAATTAACCAGATCATCAGTCAACCGGGTGGGAGGTCGTCCCACACTACGTCCTCCGGTGCGGGGCCGCCACTCGAGAACCTTTCTTCCCCAGCGGTTGTCGGTTCTGCGAGTGTGTGTGTGTGTGTGTGTGTGTGTGTGCAATGTGGCCTGCCCATTGCAACTTCAGTTTGCTGACTTTTTGGACTATGTCGGTTACTCTCGTTTTCTAGCGGATCACCGAATCACGGATCATATTTCGCAGAGAAACACTGAGGATAGCTCTCTCCATGGCACGCTGAGCGACTCTGAGGGCCTGAGCTTATTTAAGAGGCCCACATTTAACGGCAAAGTCTCAGTTCCATATGTCATCACTGGTAACACACACTGGTTTTCGACTTTAGGCTCTGCGGTAATTTGGACAAGAAGATACCCTTTCAAATGACAACGAGGTAATTAAATAATGAGAGTAGGTTACTACCACGCTTAATTAAATGCTAAACCAATTAAAACAGCTGCATTATATAACATATTATGCAGAAAAGCTAAAAAGAACAATACTCTCAGTTTTTTGCTATTTACATCAAAAACACAAACTTCAAAGTGCTGGTTAAGTTTGTTTGTTATAGGGATTTCTTCTTATACCAAGTAATAAAAGCCTTAATCCGCAGCTAAGGAAAAAGTGAAAGTTTTAACTGGGGTCCGCGCAATCACGACTTTGAAAAATTGTTGCTGTAATTAAAAATTTGTGCCTAAAGAGTTTGGACTCGTCGGAGTTCGTTATCTGAAAAGTTTCGTCCCGAACATCTTAACAAAGATTTATTTTTACGTTTTTGGGACAGTGAAAATGTGAGCTTATCGCCACATGTATTAAACTAGTAGCAACGTACGATATACTTTAGTTTTTTCACGCCCATATCCTCGAAGAGGTAGGCAGATGCACAACCTGGGCACCCACGATTAGCCGAAGACACTAAGTCCCATAATGTGATCGGTGGCAAGCCTATCGATCGCCTAAGCCTATCAACCAGGCACATATTCAATCCCAGGCAACCTTATTTTTATTAGGAAATTGAAAATATACATTTTCTAAGTCACGTCAGACGCTTGATCGCTAAATCACAGATTAATACTATTACATCAATAGGTCGTAAGATATCAAAAATATACCGAAAACATATAGGTATTATACGATTTCTAAAAGCAGTTTGTAAAAAGGTCTTAAATCCAAAACTAGGAGCATTGCTTAATATTACACAATATACAGATCTTTATCTAACATTATTACATCAATAGGTCGTAATATATCGATAATATACCGAAAACGTACATTATACAATTTGTAAAAGTAGTGTGTTATAAGGTCTTAAATCCAAAACTAGGAGCATTGTTTAATATTATACAACATACAAATCGCCTAGCGGTTCAGTTGTTGGACATGACCGCATGAGGTCCCGGGTCGGGCAACAACTGACAACCGACCCGGGACCTCATGCGATTTTTCCAATTTTCTAATAAAAAAACTGTTACTTGGGATAGGATTTGTGCTCGGTTGGCGATAGGCTTGCCACCTATCACATTTGGAGACTTCGGTCTACTAGTATCTTCGGCTAGTCGTGGGTCTCTGCCTGCCTCTTCGAGGATATGGGCGGGAAGATCCTTTTTTTTTCATATACAAATCTTTATCTAATATCATTTCATCAATAGGTCGTAAGATATCGAAAATATACCAACATTAATACACAAAAAATTGTATACGAGTTAACACTAAACCATCCCAGCTATCCTTTATTCAGTATTGAGTGCGACGACCTTTATAATTCAAGTGAGTTCAGATACCCTGATGTTATCAATACATTTTCCCGGTCGGAATCATGAAAATCTCGACGAGTTGTCACGGTGAATGTGATTTTAATCGACGATTAGCTGCGAGACGCGATATCGAGGGGGCCTATCGAATACCGAATAGGGAATAGATATCCGAACGGAGCACGTACTACATCGAAGATTTGTTAATGTATGAATAACTAGATATTTACCCGCGACTTTAATCAACGTTGAATAGATAAGTCGTCTTTGGTTATTTATAATATAAATAAATTTTAGGCAAACTTTTATCTCTCATTGTAGTACTTGAAGGGTTGAATTTAAAAAAAAAATAAGAATGTGTTTGACTATCCTATGTGAGTCTATGATGTTTCGAGTCTTTGACTATATTCATGTCAAAGTTCATCAAAATCGGTGTATCGGTGTAGCCATGAAAGCGCAACGGATCGATAAATAGAACGGTTTTCAAATTTATAACATTACCAGATATTGTCCGCGACTTCGTACACACATTTTTTTTATGACATTGGAGGCAAACAAGCATACGTATTTCCTGATGGTAACAAATTCCCGCCGCCTAGAGACATCAAAGGTGGTAATGGTGCGTTGCCAACCAGAGGCCGGGATGTTAGCTCTACCACCTAGTCAGATGTCACGGTGTTAGTGACGGTAAGCCTATTCTCGACTTTTACGAGCTGCCTGGCAGGAAGGCAGATGACCTATTCTGCAACGGAACCCGGACCAACACGGGGAAAATTTGATGTGATATCGGGATAGAAAGAAGGTTACGTCCTGCCCTGAGGTTTAATTAATTTCTGTGCTAAATTGCATAAAATGTATGCCTATTCCATATAAAACGGAACATATTTTTTATGATATTGGATGTTTGCCTTTCAAAATCACAAAAATCAGGCGGATTTCCTGATGTAAGAAAACTTTCGCCGCCTAGGGACACTAAAGGTGGTAATGGTGCGTTGCCAATCTAAGGGCGGTATGTTAGCAAAAGCAAGTAAGGCTACTTTATTATCATCTACATCAATTATCCTACAAGCTTATTATTTTTTTATAAAGAATTCCAACAGTAATAGTCCAAGAAGATGAGTCCCCGTGAATTTCTTAAATCTAAGGCACATTGCAGTCGCACGACAAACAGTTATACGACAAACGATATACTGTTATGTTGTTGATGTGTGCGTCGGCATAAATACAAAAGGGGAGTCGATATTCGTTAGTCAGACTTGTCAATTAGTTTTGGCGTCATCGAGAGAAAAGATGGTCCAAGTTTTTTTAATATTATTGAATTTCGTGTTGATATTGAGTGAAATTAGTCAATTTTGGTGTCATTTTGTTCAATTTTGTTCAGTGAAAGTGCACAAATGAAATATTCATGAAGAAACTAGCGTATCGTGTATTCCCTCGTTGCTGCCAAATTTCATTACATGAGCTTGAAATTATGACTTATTGACTAATGACCAATTATAATTGATTAAAATCGATATAAAATTTGATGATAATTTTACTTGACTAATGGCAAAATACTAACGTATAGGCCAAAACCTAAAGAAAGAAAAGAAAAGGAAGACTTGTCAATGCAGTTTTTACCGGTAGACTTGTCGATGTATTTTTGTCTATGAGACGTTTTTCTTTCAAGTTTGTGCGTCTCGGTATGTTTTTTAACGCAATAGTGTATTAAAAACGTCATGACTATAATATGTGCTTACCATTAAAATCAGTAAGTGGGCTAATGGACCGACTGACAGCATATGCAAGATACTTTAAATATTAATCTTTATTAAAAATACCTTACTTACGAAATTTACTCTTTAAATCATCTAAATTTAAACTAGAAAAGTTTACATTATGAATGATTTCATTACAAGCATTTAATGATTGACACGTTGAGTTTAGATTAAAATAGATGGAACGGTGTAGTTCTTCTTCTTTTATAAATGTGGCTTTCGATCGTTTTTCACGACTCACTATGTCAATGTCAAGTTAGTTAATTTTTATACAGTCATTAGTCACTAGTACATAGTGACTAATAACTGTATAAGAAATAGTCATGTTAGGCCAGGGTCTCGAGTAAAGCGGTGGCTTCGTTACTCTAGCTCATCTAGTGAGATTTGATGGCAGCGAGGAAATAGGCGATACTCTAATTTCTTCATGATTATTTCGTTTCACTTTCACTAAACAAAATTAATATGATTCCCACCTAATTAACTAATTACAGACAGTATAAACACGGAATTCAATAATAATGAAAAAATTACGACCATCTTCATTCACGATGGCACCAAAACTCCAACGGTCTAGTTTCAGGGATTTACAGAAAGCACAATGGTTATTCTCAAAGGACACACGTCGAAGGACGACATGGCTTTGATAATTACGGCAAGGCTCGATTTTATACTCACCTGTAGATGAGTTAGTAACTTTTAATTGAATAAAATAACAGACAATTTAGAGAAAACAAACTTTAGTCTGAAAAGTCCCGGCTCATTGATTGGTTAGAAAGCGCGTGTTACGTCAACGACCATTCACGAAGCTTGGGTTCTATTTCCGAATAATGGCACGATTTTGTATAATAAACTTAGATATCTAAATTTTTGGTCAAATCATTTTTAAGCCCATATCCCCGAAGAGTTGGGTAGAGGCACAACAAGGGAACCCACAACTACCCAAACACACTAAGTCCCACATTGTGATAGGCGCCAAGCCTGTCGTTAATCGGGCACATATCAACCGGGAAACGTTATTAGAAAATTTTACAAAATATTTTCTTTTTGTTGTCCGACCTGGGGTCGAACCCGAGACCTTATGAAATCAAGTCCAACACCAGACTGTTAGACCACAAAGGCGATTATTATATTTATTTCGTCATCTATTTAGGCATTTCTATGTATAAATACCGTTGCTTAACTAAAAATACTATATATATATATATATGCATAAATATCACTGGACAAATTATATGCTTCAGTTATAGATGTAAGACAGCGATACTAATACATAGAAATACTTAAAAAGATACCAGTATATACGCAATAAACAAAAATAAAAAAACACATCTATACTTTCTATATTTAGCTCACATATGCCTGCCCCCGTCTGTAATCGAACCCGAGCCTCGCAGTTGGCTGATGGATTTAGGCATGTAAGTTAACTTGAGAGCCAACAGGGCAGCTTTTAGGCTACTAATTTAGGGTAAGATCAATTTGCATATTTTTCAACAATAATAAACAAAAAAAAATTAGCTGATTTGCATGTAACATGAGTGTGGTTTTTTAAATATCACTTCGATTGAATAGTATATCAATAGATGAGAAATGTATATTTATAGGCAGATAATAAAAGTGTAAGTATTTACAAAAAAGGAACTTACTGTGAGAATTAGAGAAATAAGCGTAAGAAACTATGACCTGGATAATCACTTCTAAGCGTCAGGAACCGCCTGGATTACCTGGATGATTACGGGCGATATTTCACGTTCTAAATTTACCTGAAACAAAAGTAATAACTTATTTAACATTTCCACTAAAGACTAAATTACGTTTTTGGCAAATTATTTTTAAATACCACCGAGATATCGTCTTTTCTCCTCCCCAATACACAGTATGAGAACAATGGCCTATAGACACCATAGGTTCCTACTCCTGAATTATATATGTTAGATATATATTTTAGGTATAAGAAATGGTCGTACAGTATATTTTGTAACGTTAAACTTTAATGACTACATGAGGTCCAAAGTTTTACTCCTTGAACGACCAATTCAAAAAATGTTATTTTCAATTTTGTTATGCGGTATATTAGGTGGGACTAGTAGTACATTTGGCTAATCCTATGCCGCTGTACCTCTGCCTCTCTCTTCGGGTATACGGGTTTAAAGATACTTAAGTCAGAGTTTCCCAATTTTAAATCATCTAATAACACGACTTAAAATCAGTTAATTTGTAGCTCATTTGTTTTCAACTTCAAAACCTCAATTATGTATTCAGTATTGGTCTTGCTTGGAATTTAATAATACGATATCCTAAGCAAGACTTTTCTTAGCAGAGAGAACAATAACAATCCAACTTTACAATCATTTTAAGGGTGTCATTTATTTCAAATTATTAACAATTTTTTTTTATATAAGTAACACATAAACAACAATATTATATGATATAAATATGGATGGATGAATAAAAGGATTTTTGATTTATTTTAATTTTGAAATATGAAGTAGCTGGAGATACAAAACACTCATGGCCCCCGAATTTTCCTTGGTCCCTTATCTACCCCTCTAGGCCTCAAGCGCCCACAAGGGGCGTTAACGCCCACTTTGAGAAGGACTGTTTTAAATTATTTATGTGGCAGAACAACATTTGTTGGGTCAGCTACTAACTATAACCAGATATATTCAGTTGTCTTGTGTTTGAATATTGAATTTCCCAGTATCGTGTCACAGTTATATGGGTGAAGTTTACCCGTTTGTCCAGACTATCAATTTGTATTTGCATCACAGGGCAAGTCAGTATTAGACAAACAATTTCGCTTCGATATTGTATATCAAACGACAATGTACATTTAATATAGGACTAGTAATTATTTGAACTAGAAATCGCCTCGATATAAATTTCGAACTTCGCCATAACATTATGGTTAACATTTATTACATAACTATTCCATATCTATTGACTGATTGACTACTGACTGACTGTTTCCTATCTATAACTATAAAATAAGATGTTCTGACTGACTGATTTATCATCACAGAGCAAAAACTTTTAAAGTTAGAGCCATGAAATTTGGTGAGTATGGTGTTTTATTGAGTAGATACCCACTAAGAACAGAATTTTGGAAATTCTACCTCTAAGGGGGTGAAAAAGGGGTTGAAAGTTTGTATGGAAGACCGTGCTTTTTTAAGCTAGAGACATAAAACTTTATTTTTGAGCTACTTAATAAAAATGAGTAGATACGTATTTAAGCATCTCTAGTTCTTCCCCTAAGGGAGTGAAATAGGGGTTGAAATTTTGTATGAAAATCCGTCCTTGTATGTTAGAAATATGTAACTTTATTTTGGGGTACTTATTAAAAATTGTGTAGACACTTAAGCATTTCTAAAAATTCTACTTCTAAGGGGGTGAAACAGGGTTGAAAGTTTCTATAAAAATCCTCATTTATAGGCTATTGATTAAACAAGTACGTTTAAAAAGGAATACATTATTCAAACAGTTTTTAATTCAATATAATTAACTGCCACGTGAGCAAAGCCGCGGCTAACAACTCGTTCATATATATTATAATATATTCACGCCAAGTGCCTTGAAAAGTACGATATAAATGTAAATGAGAATATAAAGTCATCATCAGTCATCCGTGCAGACTTGCCTAGATGCTTCCACATTAATTACTCTTTTCATACAAACACGCCAGTTTTGGGGATCCTTGACACCTTCGGATAACACATAAGCGATTTGGTAAAAAGTAAAAAAAAGCAAAATAAAAAACGAGGTATAGGTATTAGTATGTACCATTACGTATTTTAATCATTTTGCTGCATGCGTAACAGCTCGTAACCCTCTTGTAACGGATAAGATTTTTTTATGAGCAGACGAAACTAAAAAAATAGATAAAACTATACTTTACTCTCTGCCTCCATCAATGTCTTGTTAATAAGGCCATAATCACACAGAAACAGCACTGTGATAGTGTCAATACATCGATTAATTAAAAACAAGCCATCAGTATGCAGCGCGAATGGTCCTGAGTCATCATTAATCACAACACGACAGTGCGGTTTAATGGCTGGCTAATTACAGTTTCGCGTATCACCTACACCGTCTCCGTGATTATTCGTATAAATTCTATGAAATATTGCATTCCTCAAACTTTGGTCTCAAGTTTAGTGATATAATCAATATACAAATGAAGTTTTGATACTAATTAATTAAAACATAAACATATAGGTATCATGTCTTATCCCACTTTTAAGGCCCCATACTCAGTCAGCCAGAAGAGCCAATCACCGCGCTTCCCCCGTTCCATGATTACTATGAACAATGGCGCTCTAAAGTAAACGTCTTAAGCGACAAATCACTATTTTTGACACTATAAAAGTAATTTGAAAAAAAAGTATAAAAACTGAAACACTTTATCTTTTAGGTATAGTACTTATCTATATTTACATTAAATCTGGTGTCGATATTTTCATAATTGAAGTAGACAGTTGGGTTTTGCTTTCAAAAAAGGGTTAACTTTTTGATTTTTTTTCTATCGAGCAAAGTGAAATGAATCGTGTTTTGGAAACACTAGTCTAGTAAAGCATATTCATGTTAATCTTGCGTATTTTTGTCAGCAAGATCCATGATTGCTTTGTATGAAAAAAACAGTAAACTACTGACCTATTTTAGCGTATATGGCCCCTTAAGCAGACTATCCTACTTTGCGTGTTTACACGTCATCTTTGTGATTATTCTTATAAAATCTCAGAAACTTTTATTATCAAAACTTTTCTGTTTCAAATGAGATTGAATAATAATATGCTGTTCAATAGCTGGATAATTGCAGTTTTACGTATCACCTACACCGTCTCTATGATTATTTGCATAAATTCTATGAAATATTGCATTCCTTAAACATCAGTCTCAAGTCCAGTGATATAATCAACATACAAATGATGTTTTGATACTAATTAAAGTATTAGTCAAACAATTTCACTTCGACATTGGGAACATTGTATTTTACTAATAACTGTAAATATTGATGCATTAATTTTGACAAGCTGGATTCATTACTTTTTCAATTAAACATATAGGTACTTAAGTATGCATAAATACAATGAATACAACTCAAAATAATAGTAGGCAAACTATTTTTATAAAAATGCTTAAACACGACGGTTTTTTACAATTATATGTTTGTGTGTTATAGTTTAGCTTAGTTTAATTTTTATGGTATTTTGTATTGTTGTTATATATCGATATGATTATTTTTTTGACATTTCAAGTGGAGCTTTTTACCTACGAAATAAAGTAAGATTTGACTTTGACTTTTGACCTTAATTAATTAAAACTTAAACATGTATCATGTCTTATTTTACTTTTAGTCAGACTATCTTACTTTGCGTGTTCACACATTTTTTGTGATTATTCTTATAAAATCTCAGAAACATTAATTATCATAAAAGTTATTTTAATTTTCAATATGCATGAAAATTTAATCACATCGCAACAGAGCGGTTCAATGGCTGGCTAATTACAGTTTCGCGTATCATCCACAAGCCATTTCTGTGATTATTTGCATAAAATCTATGAAACATCACATTCATTAAAAACAAATCAATAGGTTTACGATAATTTAAAAATACACTTGAAACATCGACACTACTTAATTAATAACCACTTTTATTGTAAAATATTAGCGTTTTGCACTCCTCCAACATAAACTATTAGTGTGCCAAATTTCGTATCCTGTTGTCCGCGCAATTTTCGCAAAAAGGAGTCCAAAGTTTTTGCTTCAGGTAGTATAACTTAGAAACCAACAATTAATCGAAGATATTTCATCCTACGATGTTATAGGTGTCAAACTTATCACATCCCGAAAATTAACAAAAACTTTTTGTGTTGCTCAACTTAGAAATCTAACCCGAGATATCACGTTGTCTACCAAACCCCTAAACGATAAAGGAGACCAAAATACTAAATAATACGAAATGAAATGAATACTTAAATAATGACTAATTCCACAAGTACACTTTCTATGGCAGGTTGATTACAGTTTCGCCTAAACGCACCCTTTTCGCTGTGTTATGATTTGCATCACTATGAAAAATAATAGAGAATTTTGTAATACAAAAGACTAAACAAATAATAGCCTAAGTATACAAATTACATTCGAAAAGTACTCAATTTACTAAACATATTATCAGGCATTTTTCATTTACTTTTAATTTAACATCTGCCGTCTTTCTAATAAACAAATTTTAAGTAAATCAGCAAATAATAAGTAAGTGTAAAGTTATTTTACTGTCTATATCACAATGTCATTTATAGATCTTATACTATAACTTTAGTCTTTAGACTACAATTATACCAGATTGAACCTTGGAGGAGTAATTTGTGTTCATTGATAAGATGATTTTTAATTATTTGCGTTTCAAATTATTAATAATTCAATGCTTTGACTAAATTTCCGGGATATGTTGGTTGATTTCCCAGTGTAAGGAATCATACAACGATCTAAAATGTAATTTAATTCCGAAAAATTTTGCAAAACAAATCAGAAACTATGCTATAAATAAAACATTATAAGAGTACTTTAGGGGAAGAATTTTAGCTCTAGAATATGCAGGTAACTAAAGCTAAAAAAGTCATCTTGATTCTGGATAATACTATTCAAAAATATACAAACATAAAAATATTCTTATATTAGATATTTATTTTTTGATTCTTATATTCAGAAGCTCAGAGTTAAATAGTTTAACCCTAAAACGCACAAGCGGCTCTGTGCCTGTGAAATGTGAAAGGGTGAATCTATGCCAATGTTCCAGCAGTCTGATTTGAATGTATCCACCGAAGTATGGCCAGTGTTCAACGAGTCCTCTCAATCACGGCCGATTCGATTGTAGTGTATTATCCACAAATACCGCTCCCAAAATTAACAATCCGAGGCCATGATCATTTTGGAGGATGATTGTATTGAATTTTAGGCACATTCAATTAATGTATTCCACAATACAATACATAATACACAAATCAACTACGTAATCGCCTAGTTTTAGTAAGAGTATTTACTTAATGGAAGACATTTACTATCCTGCTTGTCTTTGATGTAATCTCACTTAACATAATATAAATAAAAGCTTATATAACATAACATATTGACCGCCTCGATGGTCACGCTTGAAGACACTGACCAACAGCGAGACGCAGGTTCGACTACCGAAAGGGGCAAGCATTTGTGTGATGAACATTTAAGTGAATGCATTTCCGTGTCTAGGTGTTTATTAAATTTATTTTAGTATTTACTAGGGTAATTTTATGTATTAGTTTCCATGACTAATACCCATATCACAAGCATATAATTTGCTTACTTTAGGTTTAGATTAAATTTGTGTAGCTTGTCCAGTAATATTTATTTATATCATATATAATCAATATACAAAATACTTTAGAACTCATACTTAACTGTATGAGTAAAACTCAAAAAAACTGAGATATTTAATTACCACATCTCGATTTAGATATGCTTTTTCAAAACGTAATTAAAGATTCCGAAATGGTCTCACATAAATTTTAATGATATCGTTAACAGAAATTAAAATCTATCATTAATTATCACTCAAAAATCAGAAGTTAGATGATGGATCATGATAAAATTAATATGGGACTAAGGGATGTGGGACTCCGAAGTCACGACTAACTATTAAACTTATTAAATATTAAAATTGGCTAGTTACAGACCAAGTAACCGTTTAACAAACATACAAAAAATGCAGTCTAATTGATAATCTCTTTTTAAATTCGGATAAAAATTTAATACATCAAATCCATGAATTCAAATAGCAATTCTTGGATGCACTTACGGGTTAAGAGACAAACAAGTATCCTTTAATATATCTATGAAATTATTATAAATTTTGATGTGAGAAGATAATAATAGTAAATTATCTTTAAAGTATCTTCATATCCCCGAAGAGGTAGGCAGAGGCACAACCCACGACTAGCCGAAGACACTAAGTCCCACAATATGACAGGTGTTTAATTATCTTATTATTAATTAATATTATAATTGATTAATAATGATGAATTAATTATAATATTATTTATTAACTCTTTATTGTACACAACTGATATTACAAACAAAATACTTAAAAGTAAAAAAAAGTACAAAAGGCGATTTAATAATTATTATTAATTATTCCCACAATAAATTATCTTTATCTCACGTAAACCTACAAGAGTGCGACGCGTCTATACAATAATAAATCTACCACCGGATCGGAACGCGGCCGGACACTGAGAAGATCCGACGCGAGATATACCTACAATTAAGAAAACCCAATCTGAACCAAAACCTGGAATATTACCTATGAATGAAAATGAAGTTGTCACCGAATCTACTTAACGGAAAGTAGTCACTTTCGATTCACAGAGTCGAGCTACGGATCATATTGTACATAGACCGTCTTGTTATTGAACACGGAGTAAGGTACTCCAAAGTGCAATCTGGTATTATAGTCTTTATTACAATTTGATACAGACTATAATGACAACTTAATTTTACACCCACGTTAGTCCATGTTTATTACTAAAACGGACAGAGACAAAACTACGACTAAAAAGACCAAGGAATACTAAAGAAGATTTAAACTTTGGAGTCCAATCCATAAATTAAAAAGGAAACTAAAGTATAATCCGAAGCTATAATTAAACTATACCAAGCTATAATCCAGACCAAGTTTCACATGAAAGAGCTCATTATAAACTATGTAATAATCATATATTCATAGAAAACCCGATCAATTTTATGGAATCATTACTGGTAGCCGTATAAGAAATCTTATAGAGGTTCAGTGCTCCATGTGGGATCGTAAAATAAGGTATAAAAAGCAAACGGCCCACCTTAACACTTACCTTCGAACGCCTTTGTTTATGAGTCGTGGTACACAATGACCGGTATTAAAAATCTCCCTAAATCTTCTAATAATCATACTATAAATAAAGAAATTCTTGTAAAGCTGGACGTATTGTTATTTTCACCACCATCATCTTCATAACCATCATTACGATCTGGCCGTAAATTGAATTATGCCCGGTTCCTATATTCAAGAAACGAGTCGTTTTGCTTACGAATGGTAGTTATGTGTACGAATAGTAAAAAATCTAACTACGCTCGTACGTTATCACCTGTTAGTTCAAAACACTTTGTGTAACTATGGGCAACGATTAGTCACTTTTAGGCAAACTACCAATGGTTATACTAACGAATTACGGTTTGTTGATTATAGGAACCGGGCATTAGACAAATCACATACGTAGCAGAAGTTTATCATAGTGTTGCTCCACATTTTTGTCGTTTTTTCTTTTGCATACAGACTACAGTCACTTATATTTTTTGCAAACCATTGTGTATTTTACATAAAGTATATTATGTGTTACAGAATATTTTTTTCGATTACATTCTTCTAATTTTTTAATCTATTTTTTTGATAGTTTTATTCATTATTACATATTTAAATACCCTACCGGTTACTTAATGGCCATTTGGCCACTTTCAATATGTGTTTCAGAATAATCAAATGTGTTCTGTGTTCGTTCTTCATTGGTTCCGTAGGTACTTAATTAAAAAAAATACATGTTTACCTTATTAAAAAAATATATGTTCATAAAGCAGCTTCTAAGAGGGTGGTCAAGTTTAGTGAAGACTTGCCCGATTTACCGCCGCCTTACATCTTCCTGCTTCATTCAAGTCAATGACACTGTCGCCTTCCATCGGTTGATTAGGCAGCAAACTTATTATTACTCTAGCCTTTTTATATTACAATATCACACCAATCAATGATTGGCAATCGGCACATGAATTATAAAAATGTATATCAGATTTTTAACATTTATAAGCTTTTGAGACTAAATATGTTGGTTTACATTCACAAATTGCACTCCGAAAGCGTCGGCAGAACTGACAACTTGAATGTTAACGTTGCGCATTTTAAATATTTTGGAATGGTTAGGGAATCATTTTGCACGAATTGTTTTAATCATCAGTATGAAAGTACTATCATTTATGTGGTAGAATACAATATTCATTTATTGCGCTATCGTACACAAACATGACAACACTTACGAATTTTCGTCTTACGAAATTTCAGGTCACGTGATCATAACGCGAGTTTTGAAGTTTTTACCCATTCCAAGAAAGTGCGCAACGCATCTAAAAAAGTTTTCTCTTCAAAAAAATTGCAAAACTGCAAACAAACACATGATTCACCTGACGGTAAGAAAAATCCTTAACATTAGACACCATAGATATTATAAGTGCGTTGGTTTCCTGTAGCTGGGTTGTTAGGCGTAATATCTATCGATGAACCTGACATCCGTATCGGAATATGACACTGTCATGATGCCGAAAAGAATAGGTAAGCTATGCAAGCTTCTGCACTGTAATCAGTGGTATTTTTGGTCACTAGCCTCACATTCTACATTAAGAGCCCGAAACAAGACAGGGAATTTAGTTAAACTAAATTTCCTTTAAATATTCGTGAGTTTAGTATTTAATTAAAGAGAAAGGGTTAGTTTATAACCCAGAATAAACTAATTTATATCAAGTTCCACATCTTGTATGCAAATTTTAAATAGCACGCGATTTGATTAATACGTCTTCTACAATTACTGGAACAGTGAGTAATATTTTCTTTAAACAAAATATGCCGCCCCAACTTTTATAAAAGGAAGTAACGCTATCCATCGTTTTATCTATTCCATGCACCAAAACGTCAGTTTTTTTTGTCACATCCTATTTTATTTACAACTTTTGTTTGGTCTCGCGGGCCGAGTGTTGAACTTTACTGCACGAGATCCCGGGTTCGATTCTCGGGTCGAGCAATAAAAGGAAAATTTGGTTTTTTCAATTTTGTAATTATAAAGAAAATTTTGCTCCGTTGCATGAACTTGCCGCCTATCACATTGTGGGACTTTGGTGTCTACCTCTTCGGGGATATGAGCGTGAAGAAACCTACTTCCTTACTTTTATTTAACTTGCAATGTATGTTGAAAGGGTTTTTCAAAATCCGACTCCAACTATTTTATTAGATAGGTACTATATCGCGATTTGTTCACTGTTTTTTCGAAAGTCACACAGTGGTTCTGAAACAGTCTCACATAAATTTTATTAACGTTCTACTGGTTTTTTATGTTATAATTTAATTTTGAATATTTTGAGAACGGCAACATCAACAACTATTAACTATAACTCCAAAACCAGAAATCGGATTGTGATAAAAATTATACAAAACCACCTCTAAATCATGACCTACCTTTTTAAAAAAGAATCATCAATATTAGTTTGCTGGCCGAGTAATCGCTTAATAAACATACAAAAAAAACATCATATAGTCAAACTGAGAACCTCATCATTTTCGGTCAATCAGTCGGCAAACTATATGATTGTTTTCTGAGTGTCAGTCAAAGAAAACAATATACAAAAATATCTAAATAAACACCAGTATCAATTGAACAAACACACAGACTTAGAAAATACAGGTATTTACGAGTATCATACAAATGGGGTATCGTCGGAAATCGAACTCGAATCTCAGGCAGTTTGTCAGTAGAGTTCGACGTATACGCTAACCTCTCAGCCAACGTGACGGTTAGTACAACGTCTAATTTCTAAACACAAGTACCTATTACTATTCCTTAATGATAGCAGTATAATCTGAAAACACAAAAAATAACAGTCTTCCACTTATCGTGTTCTAACATAGTCGGATGTTGGTTAATAAATAGAGGTTTGTAAGGAAACGATTTGCTGAAGCAAGTTAGCGGTGATGTTATCGCCGCCGAGCCACCGAGCAGGGAAACAGCTGATAACGAAATTGCCCGAGAAATACGACCACTTGGCGACATTCAACATTTACACACTTTTTTCATTTACATAAACCTATTGGTTTAGCTTGTTCGCTTTATTTAGTGTTATTAGCGAATAAGCATACATATCTATACATATAATAAATCTGTTGAAGGGTCAATTCTGTACATTGAAAATATTGGACAAATAAATAGCACTGTTACTGGATCGATACCAAACCCAAATATGTGATTAAATTTTTTTGTCTGTCTGTATGTTCAGGTATCACGTGAAAACTAACGGTTCGATTTCGATGAAACTTAGTATAATTATACCTTATTATCCTGGGGATAAAATGGAATACTTTTTATCCTGAAAAAATACATAGAAAAAAAAATATTAATTTTTCAGTTTTTTTTTCTATTTTTCAGTTTTAGACCGACATCTGCGCGGACGGAGTCGCGGGCGGAAACTAGTAGCTTAATAAAACTGTTCAGTTTCAATACTATTGATTTAAAACGATTAAAATACATACAGATAAGTATATAACGGTTTTACACATATACACATATTACATATATATGTATTCACATAATGACAAACTACAAAAATAATAAGCAAAAAATTTGTAACCCTTCAGCAGCTCGTAGCAATATTCATTACAAAACCAACATATCAATAACAAGAAAATAATGATTCCCATTTCTGCTACACTATCGCATGTTTGTTTTGTTTGTTTGCTTCAGTTAAAGCGCTAATGTTACATTTAGTTCAGTTGGCATTTAGCTAGAGGGAATTGCTGACTCACGTAAGCATATTGACTCAAGCGACTCAGGCATAGTAACAGAATTATACACAGCGGTTTAGGGTTAAGTTCAATTACACATAATTAAACTGAATGGCAATTTATTATTTGTAACCGTCGATGGAAAAGGGATGTTATAAGTTTGACGTATTTCTGTGTGTGTTTCTGTCTGTGACATTATAACTTTTGAACGTATGGTCCGATGTCTATGCAGATTTTTTGTACGAAAGCTGGCGTGATTGAGATTGAACTTAACTAAATTGCATTTATATTTTTTGAGGGCCATTGTTTTTTTTAAATTTAATTATGGCACACGATACTCTCTGCCTACCCCGTAAGGGACTTGGCGTAAAGATTTGTATGTTTACTATTACATTACTAAATCCATTCTACTACACTTAAAGCCGACCTGGGAAACTAAGTACCTAGTCATAATTCATATTGGCAAATTTCAATAATTTGTATGTAAAAATTAAAGTATTGTTTCTTTTTTAATTTTCCTTGCAATATTTTCCAACTAGCTGCGCCCCGCGGTTTCACCCGCGTAAGTCCCAATCCCGCGGGAACTCCGGGATAAAAAGTAGCCTATATGTTATTCTGGGTCAGTCTGGAAAGAGTAACAAACATCCATACATCCATACATACAAACTTTCGCATTTATAATATTAATAGGATTAAATCTCAATTAGAAAACTTCGATCGTTGAAAACAAATATTTACAAAAAATCGAATAGTCTGAGCCGTTATTGAGTTTCGCATTCTGTTTCTACTTTTGGGGATTATTTTTTTATAACCTAGTTTTTCGAACATGAAACATTTCAAAATATAAGCATCACGCTTCAACTTTTACGAAAGGTCCGGGTGAACTACGTACTTGTTACAAATATGCTTGTTAAATGTTAGTATTTACGTATAAAGTTAATCTGTAGCTAATATACAAAACCCCAAAAATGCTACACAACAGCAGCTAAATGAATGGTAATATTAAAACTAATAACAAAGAAATAACGATTACCACTTCTGCTACAATATCACGTAATAGTTTTGGTTGTTTGCTTTTGTTTAAGCGCTAATGTTACGTTTTGTTCTGTTAGTATTTAGCTGGTGAGTTGCTGACTCACGTAAGTATACTCAGGCGTAAATAAAAATTACATGGCGGTTTAGGGTTAAGTTTAATCAGTTTGTATAAACGACAAATTAACGTGAATTATAAAATTGTATTCTCTAGGTTATATTTTTTAATATCTTATTAATCGTAGAACATTTAAAATTTAAACTATTTAGTAATTCGACAGACTCAAAATATGTGGTTCATTATTCATAAATACACACATACATATCTTCAAGCCAGGTCCCTTATGAGGTAGGCAGAGAGTAGCGAGTATTCATTAATAAATATGTATTATGTACATTTTACAGAGATATAATAAAAAAAGGATCTTCACGCCCATATCCCCGAAGAAGTAGGCAGAGGCACAACCAGGGCACCCACGACTAGCCGAAGATACTAAGTCCCATAATGTGATAGGTGGCAAGTCTTATCACCAATCGGGCAAGTTTCCAATCCCGACTAACATATTTTTTATAAGAAAATTGGAAAAATCCAATTTTCTTTTTGTTGGCCGACCGACGTTCGAATCCCGGTCGAACCCGAGACCTCATGCAGTCTGCGTGTTGATCCGGCTCTATTATAGACCATCAGCGACTCACCCGGATTGGTACCACCGCCTTACCTATTCCTGCCGCCATAACGTCATTACGTGTTCCGGTTCGGAGGGTAAGATAGCCGGTAAACTTACTTTTCCTCGAAGTCTAACATTCTTGCCTCAGGATGGCAACGCACCATTACCACCTTGGTGTTTCTAGGCGTTGTGAATTCCATCAGGAAATCCGTCTGCTTGTTTGTCTTCCGATATCATAAAAAAGTTCTTCCTTATCTAGAAGTTGTTCTCCTACTTTATTAAATGTGTATATAAAAAGGACGATGAATAAATTATGTTAATATTATCGAAAGTGGATGAAATGACTCGTAATAAATACCCAAATCAAAAGCACTTTTCTACACCACATAAAACACTTACAGCATTCATATAGTATACGTTTTATACATTTAAAATGGAGGATGACTTACGATGTGTGACTGGTAGTTGAAATTCTAAGCACGTTCGACGCACGGATATTATATTCTGGATTTGGTTAAGACTGTTTCCTTCTCGACAAGTCATACATTTAGGAGGAAGCTTGCTTAAGGCTAAATAATGAATTTCTTTTAATATTTTATGTCTAATCTAAATCAATTTCGGATTGTCTACGTTACAGTAGTACTATTTAAATTATGCGCTTCGGCTATATTCGTCAAGCTTCGGAAATCTGAATATATTTTTATGATATCTATATAGAGTTGTTATTGTTATATTATACGCCTACTCTCCCACGTCGTAATACATACGTAGTAGTACGATCTCAGTTTGTTTCGAACTAATTCTATTCCTCGAAAAACGTTGATTAAAAACGTTATACTTTGACATGTCCGGACTAATTTGTTTCATTTGAAAAAGATAGCATGCATTTAAAACAAGTTATGTTTGTGCACAGCAGAATTTCCACCACTGTTTCCCTTCTTTATCTTTTTTTTACTGAAACTTAGCTTCCCATTTAAACGTAAAATTTTGAAATAAATAGTTTAAGGGTATGCTTACATCTTCGAAACTCACTGTCAGTTGAAAACATATCCGTCCCTTTTGATTTTCCATTTTGATGTTTATAAACGCGTTATATTTCAATACATATCATTCAATTATTATTTACAAGCGGCCCGCCCCGGCTTCGCACGGTTATGAAAAATACATATAAACCTTCCTCTTTAATTACTTTATCTATTAAAAAACCACATCAAAATACTTTGCGTAGTTTTAAAGATTTAAGCATACAAAGGTTCATAGGGACAGAGGGCGCGACTTTGTTTTGTACTACGTAGTGATTGAATATTTTTACTTTCAAACTATTTCATAAGTTCTAAGTAAATGTGTATTTTCATTGTTTTGAATGTGCACTCCTTAGCCTACGCCAAAATGAATCAGGTTTCTTGTTTCTTTTTTATGTTTGGCCAATAAAAAAAACGGATTTTAATAACTTCTTTTCGGAAAGTTTGGTCATAATACCGTGATGGTTTCACTTTACATTTTATCAAAGTCCGTAGTATTTTTGAGTTACAGGTATATCTTGACATCATAGCATTTACATTGGAATCAGTTTTTGGCAATTTTACTGAGTTTTAATTATTTACAACATATTAATGATACATATTTGTAAGTGAATCGCCTCTGTTGTCGAGCGGTCCGGGTGTTGGACTTGACTGCATGAGGTCTCGGGTTCGAATCCCGGGTCGGCCAACAAAAAGAAAATTGGATTTTTCCAATTTTCTCATAAAAAAAATGTTGGTCGGGATTGGAAATGTGCCCGGTTGGCGATACGCTTGCTACCTATCACATTGTGGGACTTAGTATCTTCGGGTAGTCGTGGGTGCCCTGGTTGTGCCTCTGCCTACCTCCTTGGGGATATGGGCATGAAGATACTTTTACTTGTAAGTTTTGTATAAATGTGTATTTTCGTTGTTTTAAAGTGCACGCTTTTTGCTTTTGTATTGCATTTTTATTGGTTCTTGTCATGTAACCCTTGGCATGGATAAGTGTGGCACAAGAGTAGGCATTGTATAACTAGATTTATTTAAAAAGATGGCTTATATTTTTTATCATCAAGACATATTTGTCTTCCAATTTTAAACTACGCGTACAAATGTTGGAAGTTTGACTTCATGACTTCATTTAAATTTTGTCATTCTTGAAGATCAAACCACGTTTCATATATCACATCCGCCATCGTTCTTTGTCATTCAGTCTCAGCCAACGGTGTCATGTCACGGTGCGCAGACACAACAGACATGAAATGAGCCTCGTCACTCCACAGAGGAAATTGCAGATGTCTGGTTACAGTTATTCGAGCCATTGTCTCGTCTCACTTGGGAATATTACCGATGTTCACACACAATATATTATGCTCACGATATATATGAAGATGCAAACGAGGTATGGTAACACTCATTGATTTATGTTGCTGATTTAAAATAGATTCCTCTTGTTGGTCCGGGCTTCTTTGCAGAATAGACCATCTGCCTTCCTGTGCCAGGCAGCTCGTAAAAGGCGAGCATAGGCTTAACGTCACTAACACCGTGACATCTGACTAGGTAGGTAGGTAGGTAGAGTTTCGCAGCGACTCACCCGGATTGGTACCACCGCCTTACCTATTACTGCTGCCACCATAACGTCATGATTTGTTCTGTTTCGGAGGGTAAGGTAGCCGGTAAACTTACTTTTGCTCGAGGCCAACATCCAGGCCTCTGGTTGGCAACGCACCATTACCACCTTTGGTATCTCTAGCCGGCGGGAATTTTTTACCATCAGGAAATCCGTCTGCTTGTTGGCCTTCCAATGTAATAAAAAAAAACTTACTCACTTACTACTACTATAATAGTACGTCACTACTCAGTCTTATTATGAATGCATTATCTATTCTATAATAATATTACAAAGTTTTTTTGTATGCTATTGGAAGGCAAACAAGAGGACGAATTTCCTGATGGTAATAAATTCTCGCCGGCTAGAGACACCAAAGGTGGTAATGGTGCGTTGCCAACGATGGCCACGATGTTAGGTCTCGCGCAAAAGTAAGTTTACCGGCTACCTTACCCATCGAACCAGAACATGTAATGACGTTACGGTGGCAGGAATATGTAAGGCGGTAGTACCAATCAGGGTAAGTCGCTGCGAAACTCTACCACCTAGTCAGATGTCTGGGTATTAGTGACGGTAAGCCCATTCTCGCCTTTTACGAGCTGCCTGGCACAAGAAGGCAGATGGTTTATTCTGCAAAGAAGCCCGGACCAGCACGGGGTGGAGGGGGGGAAAGAGACATTAAGTAAATACTCTTACTAAAACTAGGCGAGTACGTAGTTGATTTGTGTATTATGTATTGTATTGTGGAATACATTAATTGAATGTGCCTAAAATTCAATACAATCATCCTCCAAAATGATCATGGCCTCGGATTGTTAATTTTGGGAGCGGTATTTGTCAATAATATACTACAATCGGTTCGGCCGTGACTGAGAGGACTCGTTGAACACTGGCCACACTTCGGTGGATACATTCAAATCAGACTGCTAGGACACTGGCGTAGATTCACCCTTTAATTTTACACAGACACAGAGCCGCTGGTGCGTTTTAGGGTTAAACTATTTAACTCTGAGCTTCTGTGAGATTTTTTTAACCCTATGCTAGAATCTAACTCGGATTTAAATTTGGCTATAATAATAACAATAATTATAGGGATGTGTAAATGCCCCTAAGATTATTTTTATGTGTTTATATTTTTGAACGATATTATCCAGAATCAAGTTGACTTTTTAGCTTTAGTTACCTGCGTATTCTAGAGCTAAAATTCTTCGAATATGTAAGGCGGTAGTACCAATCCGGATGAGTCGCTGCGAAACTTACCACCTAGTTAGATGTCACGGTTTTAGTGACGCTTTATTATATTTAAGCCTATGCTCGCCTTTTACGAAATGCCTGGTTCCTGTCAGGCATTTCGTTTACATGTAAATATACCTTAGTGGTGTAACAAAAATGACAATTCCATTTTTAGATTTTTTTTATTTTAGAAACTTAGCTGCCAATAAATTAAAAAAAATACGGAATTGGTTTATCCGTTTTCTAGTTCTGCGATTAGCAATTTACTATTTAATTAATTTATTGAAACTGCCAATTAAGTATAAAGATTATGAAATAAACCTATTTGTAAATAAGAAAAAATAATTTTATGGATTGTGATTAGAGATAGTATTTTATAGAAACTGAGTGGGTGATCCATTTAGTTTTTATAAAATACTATCTCTAAACAAAATTTAGTTGAAATTTATTCCCCGGTTTCAGCATAAAAATGTATAGAGAAAATCGATAAATAATTAAAAG